>APFE030710831.1:0-10866 GCA_000404065.3 Pinus taeda | reverse complement strand
TCAAATAATCTGTTGAGGATGCTTATCTTATGGGGACTCCTCTTAACCCAATCTTGAAATTATGTTTCTAAAGCTGAGAAGAAAAGACTTACCAAGACATCCTCTCAGTTTTCTCCTATCCCTTTGGTGTAAAACATGAAACATTGTATGTGTCTAGGGATAGCCTTAAGAAAAGAAATGTGGTAATGATGTTTAGTAGCTTTTCAAAACAAAACAAAATAAAAATTTGGGAGCAGGGAGGCGAGGGGGCAATGATTTGGAAACCACGGGATATCCTCCAGATCAAATGATAGGCAAGAAATTTGCAATTGTAACGGATACATGACTTTATCCCAAGCAAATTGCATAACAACCAAATGAGGAGTCGCCAGATGAGCAGATTTATCCTAGTCTATAGGGTAAGCCCAATCAAGAGAATGAAGATTATACTTTGGATCATGAAGTGGACTCAATTCCTCCCCAACAATGACGCCAAAAATGTCGCTGGAAAATCTAACATACCTAGTGCAAAGCCCCACTGAACATAACTAGACCTTATGGAAACAAGAGAAAAGGTTGTTAATGTCACCTCAGCAACCTTTCTCCTACTCTTTAGCAGTATTTGACCACAAAGGAGGCTTCTCTAAATCACCTAAAGAACAATCAATTTCTATGGCCCAAGGTGATAGATACTGCCAAAGCATAGGAAGGCTTAGATATTCAATGCCAAAGCTCAAGTATTATATTCCTACACCAATAAGATGGTTGTTATAAGTTAGGAATTTTGTTGATTTACAATTCACTCTATGCAATTTTATACCCTTAAAACCCTAGCCACTAACCCTAGTTGTCTAGGAGAAGGTAAAGTAGAAAATTTTAATTAATTTATAAAGTGATCAACACAACCTATGATTAGTGTCGTATCCTAAATGGGTCAATGAAGTCTTTAGGGTTAAATCTTTGATAACTACCTTGATGAAGGAGAGGATGATTAGACATCCAATTAATACCCTAGTGATTTTCCTTGTGAGGGGAGAAATTAAATATAAGGAATGCACAAGCAGAGTTTCCTTATAAGGTTGCAATTACAACAATTTTGCATGCTATAATGGAGCAAAATTTCAACATATATTTACCATTGAAATCATGGCAAAAAATAAAAACCCTACAACACATATAATATGCAAAATATAGAAGATAAGTCATGAAACTTACAAAGTCTTCCAAAGAAACACTTCTTTCAATCCCAGGAAAACATAAACCATCTCCAAGAGAAACTCGCAACATAACAAGATCACATGTTGCCCAAGTACCAAAAGAAGACTAATTCGCACTCTTTTACAAAAGAAGAGTGATAAATGTGCGATGGTGAAATGAAATAAAGGGAGCCTCTATTTATACAAGGCTTACAACCCTTATTTTTATGAATTATAAGTGAAATCCCTATTACAAAAGTTACTCGAGTGTTCAAAAGTCTGAGGTTACAAGCCAACCTCATTATAGCTCAAAAACCTAACAAATAATGCCTAAAGAGCCCACAAGTGTGGGAGACAAGCCTCCTCCACTATGACACAACCTCCAAAGGACTTCAAAATGTCACAAGTGACAAATAGGCCAATGAGTGCTTCATTCTCCAAAAAGTAGCTCAAATTTATGGGTATGCCTCCAAACCATGATGTCATCACCAAGATGCCCTATGTCACCCTCTAAATGGAAAAAGGGGTGACATGGCATCAATATGCTCAAGCCTTGGGGTCAAATAGTGTTGTGGAAGCCCGCCACTATCATCTAAAGGATAACCATCATTATCAAGGCTTTGAAACAAACAAAACCCATTAAACAATGTCAAGGCTAGCCTTAAGGGGTGTCTTGGGTCCATATAGGCACATCATCTATAAATCCAACACCAAGCCTCACTAGCTCAACACTTCAACATCTGGGGGTTCTTCAAAGTGTCAAGTACCATATATAACAACATCTGAGGGTTCTTCAAAGTGTCAAGTACCATATATAACAACATCTGGGGGTTCTTCAAATTGTCAAGTACCATATATAACCATCATATGGCCCAACACTCTGCTTTGGGTGGGCAACATTGCATAAACAAGGTCATATCCACTCTTTGGAACAAGTAAAATGACCTCTAGAATGTTGTTGAATAGAATGATAATCATCTCTCAAGAGGCCTATGCTACTACAGTGACACCACTCAACAAAACCCTACTCATTTAGATAAGTGAAATCATAAATCATTAGGGACAATAACCATAAATGCATCATAGTGGACCATACCTAGTGTTGAGAACATAGTAATACTTCACACAAAGCTCACCTTCAAATGTCTAACTAGATCGTCCCATAAAAAGGTTACCTCCTTATGTTAGGAATGGTTAGATGAATAAGCCTATTAGGTGTTTCCAACCCCCAAGGGAAGTGACATGTCTCAAGTTAGCCCATCAATCTATAGGTGTTTGTGAAAATAGTAATTGCAGAGTAGGCAAGACTTTAGGTCGGGGTGTCATAGCCATGTGACCATCTAATGGAGGTCCAACATCCTCAATATATAGATGTAGCGAAGGACTAATCGTGGAGGCATGAGGTAACCATTTCCTCAGCCCGTTTTTGCACCCCTCTGGTGCACCTTTCATTTTTTATGATTTATCTTTATTTGGGTGCATAGCTCAAGAGCCCAAGCTTGCTTATGATATTTCCCATTACCCCTTAAGGATGAGCCAGTTTATCATTCATCGAGGTTGAGACAATACAAGAGTTTATTTTTAAGGCTAAAGCATCATGTGCTTGAGGAACCAGATACTGGCTAACGAGGGGGGGTAGAGCTCATGCTAGGCTTTTTCCCATGCACTAATCAAATGTATTAGCCATCTTTGCATTTTTCATTTTTCTTTCATTGTGGTTTTCTTATGGTTTTATCTTTATTTTCGTTGCATCAATGTCCAAGACAAGGTTTTCCAGGCCTAGCCTCGAGGATGAGGATGAAAGAGCGCCAATCCCAATGATCAATGACCACCATCCTGAAGAATGGAGATGAATAAAGGAAAAGATGGAAAGTGGTAAATATGGAATGCCTTGGACATATTACTTCAATCAAAGCCTCCCTAGCAGTACGCTTCCCAAAACCCTAAGGCCTTAGAGGAGGTCCCACTGGACTAGAGTCAGACTAACCTCCTAGATGAAGTGAAGGAACAAGAATACAAACGAAATCGGTCAATCATCCAATTCAACCCTTGATCCATATTAGTATGCCCATAACATTAAGTGAAAACACGTGATTGCAAAATTGTTAAAATACCTACCAATGGATGACCCACTTTCCTTCAAGAAAGAACACCAGATGGGAGAGAGAAATGTGACTTGAGCAAGAAGTGGAGGATCCTAGCATCACGTTATGTGTTGATCATGCATGGCTACCTGTTTGTTTGTTGTCAGAGGAGAAAAAATTATTCTATGGGTTACCCACTTTTTGGTGGGTAAGAAGAACCTTGTTGTCAAAGGAGGAGAAAAAATTATTCTATGGGTTACCCACTTTTTGGTGGGTAACAAGAACCTAGGATCATAAACCCTAAAATTACTTAAATATACCTTTTAAGACATTATTACAACACCAAAGCATAAAATAATCAATTAAACTAAGTCAAAAAATGATTTGAATATTATGCTTAGTTTAAATGTGACCATTATAACTAACAACTCTAGTGTCCTCCTTTAATGATCATTCTAGAAAGCATGTAGACTTCTAACTTTATCTAGGCCATCAAACTTGCTAAGAAAGTTTGCAATTAGTACTAGGTTGGAAAATATTTCATCTCAAGATCTCCATCTTCTACAATATATTGAATGAAATGAAAATTCACGTCAATATGTTTTGCTTTCTTATTGAGAGAGGGCTCTTTGCTAGCTTGAGAGCTCTTTGGTTACCAAAATAAGTTGTGTAGGCCCATCTAAGTTGACTTGCAAATCAACAAGCATGCTTCTAATTCAAACTGCTTCACATGCCCTTCTACTATGTACTATGCTTCTATAAAGTAAAGGGAAATTGCATGCTGTTTCTCGCTAATCCAAGAAAGCACCCCTATGTCAATTTTGAACACGTTGCAGACTTCTTGTCATCCACGAATCCTACCCAATCCAAGTCTAGATAGCCATACAACTAAAGCTCCTTTCTCTTCCCATATGAATGCCAAAGTCCAATGTCTCCTTTATATATCATAGCACCATTTTTTATATTGTTACGTTTTATTTTTGGACGCTTGCATAAATCAAAATATGTATATATATACATATCTCAAGTTTGGTCTAGTGGCAATACATTAGAGCTACTTATTGGTTGCTTGTACACTAATTCATTGACTACTTGTGAATCAGTCTTGGCCAAAAGCTTCAACCATTTCTCCATAGGTGTAGATGACATGTTACAATCTGCCATCATAAACCTATCTAACAAATGTTTGTATGGGGATTCTAAGTATCCATAAAAGATTAGCATAAAGTGAATGAATGTCATAGGGATCCAAGAAAGATAGCTAATCCAATGTGCTTATGTGCACTGTTGATTAATTAGAGCCCTAATAGAAACAAAATCCAACACTCGGTGTCTTCAAATTGCCTCTCTTTGTTCTTACCCTTTGCAAAGAATTTTTTCTCCTCAACCAACAACTGTCCAAGATTTCCTGCTAGTTTCATTCTCCATGGTCTCCATTACGATTCAAATCTTTGCAAGCAGGTTTTTGTCCAAGACAGCGAGCTCATTGTCATCTCATCCAGTTCTAGGATGCTTATCTCCTTAATCATTGGTAGGCTCTGAACTTGGACAAGGAAACTTTTCTAGAGACCTTGTAGTAGTAATGGATTTTGACTCAGTTCATATGTTGTAACGGTTGAGGGTAAAACTCCAATAAGGTATTCTACCACCTCTAAAATTGTGAATATTTCTCGGGAGGAAGCATAGTCTCCATTAGCCACAGGGACAGACAAAGTGATATAGCTGTTGGGAAAGTGAGCGGTGACAGAGAGTGCCATAGCAAGTGAACAAATTCTTGAGATAAGGAAAGTTTTGGTGACATACCTAGTTTTTGTCAATTCCTGCTCCTGCAGTAACCTCAAAGAAACATGTCAAATGTTGGTTGCTCCAATTCAGATGAGTGGGCCAAGTAGGGGGCAATCTCCCTCTGCCATGAATTTTATCTAGGATTCAAATGTACAAGGAAACATGAAATAAAATGAACAAATGTTGGGTCCTTATACCCTGATTTTGCTTATAAAATAGCCACTTTCCCCACCATAAGACACAAATATGAGTTTTTCATAGCAATATGCATGTTTCAGTTTTTCAGAGCAATTTCGAGAGATACATTCAGATATGTTTCTGGTTCATATTTTTTCTGACTTTCGATGTGTGTGTGTGTATGTGTGGGGATCTGTTTTCATTTGACTTAGTTAATCTTCATATCATATTGGAAGATCAAGCAAAATATAGCATTAATTAATCTTGATATTGTGTTGAACTGCCATGAAATATGATAGTTTTCATTTCTGTTCGTACGAAGGATATTGGTAATTATATAATTATAAATTTTCACCCTGAAGTGCTATAGTACAATAAGTACTTCATAGTAAATACTAGGCCATCTGCAAATTTGATCAGTGTGTATGATACATGAAAGTGCACCTTCTAGAAAACTACTATCATATATATAATGCTAGAAGGATCCTATAATATATATAATGCAGCTGGGGTTCGTCTCCAACAAGCTGACTCTAAACTGGGTACTCAATGCTGTTTCCAATAGTCCCTGGACATTATCATGTCGAGAGCAAGCCAGTTTGTCAGAGATGCCATTCACCATCTGATCGGAGCCTCGTGTAGGGCAGATAGTCACTTATGTTCAAATCAATTTTGACATCTGAGCCCTGCTGTATTTGGCAATGCATCATTTTGATTTGAAGGGTGACAGGTGTTTAAAAAAGATGCCTTGTGGAATAATAGTTCATAGGCCATTTTATTGTTTGCATTGCTACAAATGCAACCAGACTCCAATCTTTTATTTTTGCAAATGTTTGCTAGAAATTTTCTCAAATTCTATCTTCCTCAGAACATAAAGCACATAAGATCATGGAAATGAGGTTTAATTATCCATTTCATTGCTGACAGTCAATCGATTCAACTTCATTACAACATATGAACTTTGTCAATCTGCATTTGCAATGATTGAAAAACACAATTATTGCCTTTACTGTCCACTAAAGACAAATAGAAAGGAAGGGGGCAAATAATGAGATTCCCTGGAATCGTCACCTGCAGTATTGCATAAAATATTTATTCGTAGGTGCAGAGAGAAGTTCAATAAGTAAATTATTGGCAGCAGCATATGGAATAAGGGACAATATTATTTATGTTCTCAAATACACAATCACTCTGATCGTGATGAAAGAAAACTGCAGTAAAACCAAATTTCCATTGAAGTATTCACTAATTCAATCTTAACAGAAATCTCACACACTTCCACTGAACCAGTAAATTGCAGAAGCTCTGCGCCTGAATCATCTGTTTAAAGCTCTCCTCCCATTTTGATGTTTTTCTCATATGCATCCCATCCTGCAATGCGGTATTGGTGGGCTGCCATGGCTTGGTCCTTTGCTTTGATAATACCACGACCAACAATTATTACATCGCTACCCCTTTCTCCAATAACCTGCCCCAAAGCATAAAGATGAAATCTGATTAGCTTACTAAATCCAGTTCTTGAATTCAGCAATCAAACTCCCCTTCAACTTTGATGAAGGATTAAGTTCTTTCATATTTTCTTGATTTTCATTTGGAAAACACCTACATGAAAACAAACAACAATGATGCAATCATAATAATACAGTGACAAAGGATAAAGACACATCAATTTTGAATGTGGTACCAGATGTTGGTTAATGTGACAATAGAAAGCCAACAGCTTTGGAAGCTAACCACCCCAAACGAAAGCACTTCAGTTAAAAATAACCATCTTATTTTTTCATAATGCCTAAGAAACCTAAGATAAATACATAGATGTTGTTCAAGAAAACACTAAGCTTTCCATATATGACCATTGTACTATTTATAGAACACACAATAAGGTTAAAATAAAAGCAACATCAAATTAAACATTAAGGAGAGGTGCTGGAATCTATTCTTTACTCTTTTCTGCAAATGACGAAAGAAGAACCCTAATAAGAAAATGCTATCTGCAATCTACTAGGGTTTCAGCATAACCGCGGAAATACTCATCACTTGGAAAAACATGTGGGCTCTCCATCTGGTTCCTTCATCAACAACTTTAAGCCTCTCAGTCTTCATGGTGGATGCCCTGCAAGAAATATGCCCGTGTGGCAGTGAAGCCAAATGTTGCTGTTACCTCAAGCTCTTCTCTTCTAATCTCAGGCTCATCAATGAGTCATGACTAAAGGGGGGTACTGCTACTGGCCATTGTGCTCCCTCCTCTCATCAAGAAGAGGAAGATGCAAGGGTTTTGACAGAAGGTCCTCCTCATGGAGGTGTTAACCTGGGCTATCCAAGCAAGAATGCCTCTCCATCTCCAAAATATCATTTAAGGCTGTGGTCAAAGTCAGTGGCCCTCAACTCCACCATTCCTCCCAAACAGGAAGATTCATAGTAGAGAAGTCAGATTATATTCCAGTTCAGGCTCTGTCCAAACTATGATACCCTTGTGCATTAATGACTGGTCAGCAAATTGCTCAGTGAGATTTTGTGCCAGGGCTTTTTAGTAGTTCATTTTGAAGAGACTGGAGATAGAACAAAAGTAATGGTTGCCACTTGAGTGTAGCTCCAGTCGCCGAGAGGAAAAGTTGTTTGCTTCCCTGCTTGGGTTCAAATCCCACTTTACATGTTTGCTCTTCGTGAGCCGATTGTAGTTGAAATGTTGACCTGACCTTGGACGCTGAAGAATCTGGTTTACCTTGGGTACCATCCTCCAAATGAGGGCAACAGGCCGGTCGGTTTTCCCAGGAAATGCACTACAAAGGAAAGAGAGAGAAAGAGAGTATAACGGAAGAAGGGTCTTTGCTCTGGGGCAGGGCCACCCTCTTCCTAACTCGTTGGATTCAGGAATTCAACTCAGCTTCCATGACAGTTGTCAACACCTGTCTAGGTAAGACTTCCAATTTCAAAATATTGACATTCACTTCTAGAAAAAGGATGTTATGGAAAAAATTGGCAACTTCTTGAGCAAGTTTAAAAAAATTGTGTTAAACTCACATGGAATGCAAACAGCCAATGTAAATGATAAGCATTGATTGCATATATTATTGACATGATATATATTTATAGTACATGGAGTGACCCTTGGATTCATATTCCAAGTGGTCTCTTGGACTCCAGTGGCTGTTCACATTCCACACCAACCCATAGAGGATTAGGTGTCCAACATTCCCACCCTTAATCCAATGGGTTATGTACGAGTCCAAGAAGAGAGATGTAATACAAAATGTGAAAAAATGCATGGCAGCACTAGGCTGAATGTGCTCTCTGAAATGTTGGTATAAGGGAGGTGGTTTAAGGATGACCACCAACAATGGAACACTTTGCACAGTTCCTGGAACTCTTCCAAATCTAGCATGAAATTGAGGTCTTCTGCTAGAGGAAGTGCTCCTTATGTTTTGAAGAGGAAAACCTTCAACGTTGAAAGAGAGGTCTCACCCTGCATAAAAAGGGAGAACCTCAACCTGAAAAGGGAGGTCTCAACTTGTGATGATTTAAAGATCACCACCAACTCTGGAATGCTTAATGCAATTCCTGGAACTCTTCCAAAACTGGCAAGAAGTTGAAGTCTTCTACTAGAGGAAGTGTCCCAATTCTTTGAAGAGATGTCTCAACCCCGCATAGATGGTTTAAGGCTAGTCATCAACCGAAGGCATGCTCAGGGGCATCTTTGTCTCTGGCAATAACTGTGAATTTGGTATGGCAGGTTGTGGCTCAGGCTCACTTGATATGGCTTTGAAGCTTGTAGATGACCATCACTTTCCCCCCCTGTCAGATACAAGGTGAGATGATGGAGAAAAATCAACTGCAAGGTTGTTCAATACTCTAGAAAAAGCTCTGACATATGACCGAAATATCTTCTTGGTTATTGATGACCATTGCCAAGAAGCAATCCATCCAAGATGAATCTTTGTTCTTGCAGGAAGCTTGTTTTTGAAGCATCTGTGTGAAGAATGAGTATGTTGACCACAATGCTTGCATGGATGAAGATCAAAACAGTGATTTTTCAAATGGCCAACTCGGTCACAACATTGGCATTTAACAACTTTTGACTGCGAATGTGGAGGAGCATAATCTGGAACAGGTGAAGGTGAACTGCCATGAAGAAACCCAACACTTTGAAATTGAATGGGCTTGGAATAGTCTAGAATATGAAAGGACGCCTCCTTATCATATCCAAGACCTGTTATGTGTTTGTTGTTGACAAGCTCTTCCCAAGGTCTAATGATGGGCTTGGGAAGTGTAGGTTGGACTTCTAAATCTGCATGCACATCTGCTCTTGAATCAACCTCAAATTTACTGTCTTGATTAGTTTTTGCATGTTGATGGGAGTCAATTTTCGACTCAAAAAGGGAATTGTTTTGAACAGAAACAAGTTCAAAATGACGATTACGTTGTTGTAGCTTATCTCATTGGAAGTGTGATTCAAGCTGCAAAAATTCAATATTTTCTTATGCATATTGTAGACAGGTTCTAATGTCAGCAAGAGTGTCCCTGTTGATGTTTACCATCCCATCAACAGTGGGATGAATTAAGGTTTATAACAGCTCTAATGCATCATCAAGTTGATCCATTTCACAATAATTGAAGCAGAAAAATGGTGTTGGCTTGCACACATAAAAATAGTTCCCACTGCTAAATAGATGTAACTATAGGATGAGTAGCAAGCTTTTGTTGGACTCTTGACCACGTCCAGTGCTATATATGAACAAAAACAAATTCAAGCATTCTCAAAACAATATATACCAGTTAATCGAACTTGCGCCCTCCTCTCACGAAGCTTCAACACATATATACCGATTTTGATCGCACCATTCAATGCATAGACAATTTCAATGCACTTATAAACCAGGAATGTTAACGAACACCACAATAATGCCAACGACAAAGGCAGTGTGGCTACTCTGCGAGCCTAGAGTATGGCTACTAGAGTTTTATGCGACCACAGAGAATGGGATACCTTCCTGCCAACCAATGTTTTAAGAAACGGCCGGGTCATGATCAACCCGGCCGGGTCGATCCGGGTCAAGGCCTGGGATTCTGACCCGGCTTCTGAAACGGCTCGGGTAAGGCCATGACTCAGCCGGGTCATGGATGACTCGGTCAACCCGGCCGGGTCCCGCTTAAAAACGGCCGAGTCATTCCAACCCCGAACCGGACGGACAACGCTTTAAAAAAACCGGATTTCAAGCAAATTGCAGTTGGGTTTTAGGGTTTTGGTGGACTCCAAGTGGTTTATGAATTTTCTAAAACATTTTTGGGGTCCATATCCCCCTCCCAAAAGCTATTTAAGTAACCCAAGAGCTCTCATTCTCTCACAGCAGTCTTGTGCATTTGAGTGAGAGTCTTCTTTGAGAGTTAGTGAGCAGTTCTTGAGAGTTCTTGAGCTTGTTTTGGAGTAGCACTTGAGGAGTCTTGGAGGTGCATTGTAGCTGGAGTGAGGAGCTTCTTGGGCAGCCATTTGGAGCAGCATTGAGGAGCTGATTTTTGGAGCAAGTTTGAGGAGGCAGTTTGTGCCTGGAGGTATTTTTTTTGACCTCTATAAATCTGTTTTAGCTTAGTAAATTTGAGGTGCATGTCTAGAAAGTTTAGAGACTGTTTTTTGTCAAATGAATGAACAT
>APFE030710824.1:569-22440 GCA_000404065.3 Pinus taeda | reverse complement strand
CGACCAGATATTATGCATGCAGTAGGAATAGTTGGAAGGTTTCAAGCAAATCCAAAGGAAAATCATCTTCAGGCAATTAAGAGAATTTTCAAGTATCTTAAAGGAACTTAAAACTATGGCTTATGGTATCCTAGAGGTTCAGATCTCACACTTCATGGATATACAGATGCAGATTGGGTAGGAAGCGTGGATGACAAAAAAAGCACTAGTGGTGGTGCATTCTTCATGGGTCCTAGATTAGTATCTTGGTTTAGCAAGAAACAGAGTTCAATTGCATTATCTACAACTGAAGCAGAATATGTAGCTGTTGCATCTTGTTGTACACAACTCCTTTGGATGATGCAAACAATGCACGACATGCAAATCACTTGTACTCCACCTATCTCCATTTTTTGTGATAATACAAGTGCAATCAATATTTCAAAGAATCCCGTCATGCATTCAAAGACCAAGCACATACTTATCAAATATCATTTTCTCCGGGAACAAGTGCTTGAACAAAAGGTCAAATTGGAGTATGTTCCCTCTAAGGAACAAGTTGTTGATATACTCACCAAACCACTGCCCAGGGAGACATTTGAATACCTCAGACAGAAACTGGGGGCAGTTGATGCATCATCTTGCTGTTGAATCTTTTCTGTTTCAGAGAAAAGTGGTTGTACGTGAGTTTCATGAGGTTGATACACGTACGTACACCGATTTATATGGATATAGTCGCGTATATGTTGGTTGAAGACAAAGAGTGGGCCAAGCTCTGAGAGAAAAGAGTCTGATATGGGTCTGTCAGAGACCATCTGGCACAAGTTCAAGGGGAGCATATAATGCATTGTTGGAATTATCTTGGAAGATCTTGGTTCAATTTCACAGTTTCTTTTGGCTTCAGGTGAAGTAGATGCAGAATGAGATCATGGTTGCTGGGCTGAAAGTTGATTGATAGATGTTGCTAATGATAGTTGTTGATAACTATCATATTCTTGTTGTAGATATTTTGTCTCTATGTCATATATTTCTTTTCTTTATCAAGGTCATGTAATGGCCTATCTTGGTTTCCCCACTATGCCTGGGATGGATGAAGTAATGTCTTGTTTTATCTTGTGTAAACTGCTGATGTATCCCCACTTGGTTGGGTGGATGAGTCAATTTTGGTATATTCCCACTTGGTTGGGAGAAGGTTGTATGTATGAGTCACTAGTGATAGGAAGGTCATTTATGATGTAAAATGTCATGTCTCTTCTTGTCGAACATCTTCTTGCAAACCTTGCCTACAATCTGGGGGAGCTTGGACAACACAGTAGAGCAGAAAATTCAGCATGTACTCAGGGGCAGTATAACCCTTTGCCCTTGATGACAAAGGGGGAGAATGACTTACTTTGAGTGACTTAGGGTTGCCATCAAGTCCAAAGGGGGAGATTGTTGGCATTATGACACAGGTTTAGCAGTATGGCATAGGTGTTGTCCTTGCTGGCAACTCACTAAGATGGCAGGTCATAGTTCAAGCTCTCAGAATGGAAGAAATCTACATATAAGAAAGTTCCTCTTAATCAGATCGCGTATACACGCGGGATTGCTATTGAAAAGTTGCATATGTGTATACACGCACTTTCATGCACAGAAAAGTGCGTACATGTGGGAAATCTTATTCTTGGGTCCATGGTATTTTGGACCTATGGTTTTGGACCTTGGTATTGCATCTGAAGTATTGAACCCAGGTTTTGTGTCCCTAGTATTGGTTCTCTATGGTTTTGGACCATGGTTTGAGTAAGGCCTAAGGCTATAAAAAGGAGGAGATCATTTGTAAAAGTGATTGACTGAAGGATTGAATATCTTATAAAGAGCAATATCTGGAATAATGGTGATTGGTTAATGGTGCATAGTTGAATCTGAATCAAGGAGGAACCTGAGCGTAAGAAGATGGATAAGTTTATTGATGGGTCAAAACTCAAGACTTGAATAATAGTATATTTGTGTGTTTTGATATATTATATTTGGCACATGACTTGATCTAAAAATCTAAAAATCTGAGTATAAATGATGTTTGAATATTTGAAAGAGTGAACTATCTTTTCTAGATATGTGCGCAGGTTCAGCGAGGCAAAGGTGCATGTACATGCTGTTTCCGTGAATGTAAATTGCGTATACGCAGGTTGGGCTTGATTCAGAAGCGTATGCACACAGGTGGTACAAATTGAAGTAGCGTACATCTCTTGGATATATGTTTTAGCTACTTCTGTTTATTACTGTAGTGTTCTGGGTTTAGGATTGGTGTCTAATTACAGTTATTGTTTTTTGGGTATAGCATACAGAGAAGTGATTGTTTGATTTAGTATTGGGTTGTACAAAGAGATTGGTCGATGCAGATATACTTGATGCTTGATTAATATTATTCATGGATCCAGTCTGAAAATTTATGAAACGTGGTCCCTGGAAGAAAAGAGAAGGTTGTAGCCTTCTGTAGGTCAGCACCTACGTACTAGTATTTCAGCTAGTACAAGAACTAAGGGGGTTGTAGCTCCCTTCCAGGAGAAGCTGGAGAATAAGAGAGGGTTGTAGCCCTCTGCAGGTAGCAACCTGCGTACTGGTAAAGGACTACACCAGTACAGAAACATTGTAAAAAGAAGTTTCTAATTAAAAGAAGATAGAGACGAATTGCAGTAGGTGGTTATCACCCACATTGGGTTTCCACCTTATATCTTGTGTTCTTATGTGTGATTGCCTATTTTGTTTCATTGTTCTTGGTTACTATTTATATGGTTTGATGCACAGATTAATAATCAACATCTGAAGAATAATTTAAATTACAAGTCTGCAGATATACGTTTGTTTCCTTAACTGAAGTTGCGTACATACGTGGTATTTACTAACTGAAGTAGCATATACAAATCTGATTGTGAAATGAAAAATAATTGACTTGATAATACTGATTCACCCCCCCCTCTCAGTATTATTTACAACATTTGGACACCGAGAAGGCCTCCAAAATCTGTTTGCAAAAAGGCGTTGCGCACTTGTTGAGATTATGCAGTGTATGTTTACACTGGCGCTACGCATTAAAAGTGCGTTGCACACCTGTTGGGGAGACTCAAAACACTTCTAAACTGCATCAAATTTCATATAAAGCTCTTGAATACCTTTGTCCAATTAAGTACACCATTCCTCCTTGCTAAAAAGAGTTTTGCTTGGTTTCTTGAGTGTGTTTGGCATCATTTCATAGCAAACCCTATTGGCATTGAAAATTTCTCTCATAAACCCTAAATAAGCTAAGATACCTCTCATAAGCCACCAAGGGTCATTTGCTGCTCTTCTCCTCCATTTACACTTAGTTTACCAAGTCTTTTTCACTATCCATCATTCATCAAGCTTCATTCCACTAAACCCTAATTTCTACATCAAACCCTAGCCCTAATGCACTGTTCACTTACCTAATTACCAATTATTACATTCCCACTACCCCCATTCCCTTATCAACTCTATACCCTAACTCCCTCAAGCATTCACATTCCCATACATCTCACTTACCTTATATTTTAAAATCTCTTCATACTCATATTTTCCCCAACCCATTCCTTCATTCCTCACTAGCAGCTACAGTCACCAAAACCCAAGTAGAGTGACATTGATTATGAATGGGAGGAAGAAGCCCTTAGTGATAGTTCTAGGGAAAAACATGTGTAGCAGAAGACCTCATAAGGGGGAAAACTAATCAGGGAGGAGCCTATAAATTTGAGACAATTGCTTGCTTGCCAACTTGCCATATCATGTTTTAGACATCACTCTCGCTTTGATTTCTATGAAATGGTGTAGAGGGACAAGTTTCACAATGAGCTGACCAGGTTATTTGTGACTCATCTGGACAATGGCCTTTGTCATGACCTTGACTCTTGCATTTTGTGCACCATACTTCTTCGCATACCTCTAGTAGAACCGTCCTATCCTGCGTCAAGCTTCGCATTTAAAGGCACAGATTCTTCCGTTGTGTGTGTATCTGCTGAACTCCTAGGTTAGGATCTTGCATCGGGGTCTCATGTAGCCTCATGGAAATCTCCGAGGCATTTGCCTGAGTTGTTATCTTTTGCTGCAACAATGGACTCATTAAATGTGGTAGTAGTGAAGCTACAAACCACTCATGATGTTTTCCATCTGTTAAATTCATGTTGGCTTTGCGGATCGTACATTTCAGCCTTTGATCTAGTTCCCAAGGTGCCTCACCTAGTAGCATCGTAATCTCTTTGAATCCCACAATCGAATGCGCTTCAAATTTAGGCCTGCTAAATTCTCTATTTAGTGTTGCTTGGATGTCTACAACTCTCACATTTGGGTTATCATTGGAGTGCTTAATATAGCAAGTTAGCGCGTGATCCTGCAGAGCACTAACCAGTGTTGCTTTCTTTATATGGTCATTTGTAACATCTTGCAATTCCCATATAGCCCTTACAATGAACCATAATTGGTCTAGATCCTCATTTCCCAAACCTTTGAACACAGGAAATGTCACTGTGTTTGCCATACTGAATCGCGGTGGTGGTGGAGTTGGTACGAGTGATGTTGGAGGTGATGGTGGTGAAGATGGAGGTCATGTGGGTGGAGGTGGTACTCGTGGAAATCCTTGTCTTATCAACTGAATAGCACTTTGCGGAGAGACCTTCACGATCCCTTATTCATCTCCTCACGGAGGTGAAATCAAGGGGCCATGTTCTAGACCCTTATTTTCTTTGTTTCTGTAAATTCTTCTGCTTATAGGGTGGAAGATGCTCTTAGTAGGCAGGTACATGTAAATCACTTAGCGGTTATGAGATCCTATGGGATAGACTTACATGATAAGATATTGGAGGCAGGTCAGCAAGATGTCAAGTATATGGAGATTGTGCATAGATTGCAACAGAGTATAGGTACAGGTACAAGTATAGGTATAGGTACAAATGCAGGTCCATAAGATGTGGAATATTGTCTTATAGTAGATGGATTGGTTAGTTTCAGAGAGGATATATGTTCCAGACAGTAGTGAGCTCAAGAAGGTGATATTGAGAGATTTTCAAGTGAAACCATATTCGGGTCACCTAGGATACCAAAAGAGATTGACTGCAGTAAAGAAGTTTTATTATTGGCCGAATCTGAAGAAGGATATAGCGGATTTTGCGGTTAGGTGTTTTGATTGTTAGCGTGTGAAGGTAGAGTGTAAGCATTCAGGTGGACTGCTACAACCGATTATGATTCCAGAATGGAAATGGGAGGTTATTTCCATGGAATTTATCATGGCTTTACCGAGGACAATGAGACAGTGTGATTCCATCATGGTTGTTGTGGACAGGTTGACAAAGGTTGCACACTTGATTCCAGTGAATTCTACATTCTCAACTAGCGATGTAGCATAGGTATTTATTAGAGATGTGGTCAGATTGGATGGAGTTCCAAAGAATATTGTGTCAGACAAGGATGCAAATTTCACTTCCAAGATTTGGAAGGAGTTGTTTGCAGGTTAGGCATGGAGTTGGCCTTCAGTATAGCTTATCATCTACAGACATATGGAAAGAATGAGAGGGTCAACGAGATATTAGAGGACATGTTGAGGATGTACAAGATGCATCAGCAACAAAAGTGGGAATAGTATCTTCCACTGGTAGACTTCGATTACAACAATGGGTATAAGGAATATTTGAAGATAAGTCTATTTGAGGCATTGTATGGGAAGAGTTGCAATACTCCTATCAGTTGGAGTGATCTAGCTAATAGGGTGTTGATTGGACTGGATATATTGGTAGACATGGAACAAGAAATGTAGTTTATAAAGAAGAATCTAAAGGAAGCATGGGATAGGTAGAAGATCTATGTAGATCAGAATAGGTTGTTCAAGGAGTTCCAGGTTGGGAAATAGGTGTACTTGCACATCAAACCAAAGAAGAGCTACTTATGGATTGGATCATGTGCCAAGCTGGCACCATGGTTTTGTGGACCCTTCAATATTATTGTGAGGATTGGGCCAATAGTCTATTGACTTGCACTAACTATGAAAGTGAATGTCAATGATGTTTTCCTTGTGTCATTACTTAAGAAGTATTTTAAAGATAATGATCATGTGATTGACTAGTTTGTATTGCAGGTGGAACCAAATAGAGAATTCTAGTCGGAGCCTCAGTGTATATTGCAGAAAAAGGTGATCATGCTCTAGAACTGAGCGAACAAGCAAGTTAAAGTGCAGTGGAAGCACTTTTGGCTCGATGAAGCTACATGGGAGATGGAAGATCATATGTGAGCTATGTATCCTTCATTGTTTGTTGGTTGAAGCAAAGAAATTTTGGTACGGTTTTTTGGTATATGTTTTGGTACATGTTTGGTGATGTTTTGGTATATGTATATGGATGTAAATACAAACTTGAGCTATGTTATAAAGCTCCAATAAGCGGTATGGGTGTCATGGCATTATGATGTTATGCTTGTTATGTTGTCATGTTGGTTTACTTCTCGACAAGGTGATTATTGTAAATACTACATCGAGCTATGTTATAAAGCTCCATGGGAAGTATGTTTGTTTTTCAATGGTTTTATTGAGGTATATGTGTGATCGAAAACCAGGGATAGTGTACCCCAAGGGGGAAGGTTCTGTAACAACCCTGGTGAAAATTACATGTAATAAAAGTTAATAAAGGCAAAAATAATAACCATGGTTGATGGGACACTTATTCCAAGCTGAATGTTGGGAAAAGCATCCTAGTGTGGGTGTTCATCGGTTTATTATGGCTAAGGAAATTGGCAAAGGTAATAGCTAAGGCTTTCGAAAGGCAAAGTGGCATTTTTGGCACATTTATTTATGAAAATAGTGGAAATTAGGATAAAAGGAAGGTGAAAGGTCACAGGTTGCATGTGAGGAGGAAATTGAAGGAAAATAATGGAAAATGAAGAAAATTGATGCCTAATTGATAAAAAGACTTATGAGGATCAATTTGTAACCTTTTTTCAGTTCCTTTTTAGATCTCTTTCATTATTTTCTCTCTCTCACTCTTGGACACTTAGAGTTTTCTTGGAGCACTTTGGCATTGGATCAAGAAAGGAAAAGAAGGCAATAGGAAGCAAAGATCAAGCAACTACAACATATTATTTGTAGGTATCAATTTGCATGTTTATTTTCCTTGCTCGATTTGGCATGCATAGTATTGCATGTGGTTCTTTTTCTATTATGACATGGTTTTTTCCAGGTGTGACAGTGTTTTCAGCCTAGCCTTGCCATTTCCAGATCACCATGGTGTAATGGGGTTCTCATGTCTTGGTTGATCTAGATTACTGGATGGATTTGAAGATGAGTGAGGTGGATATTTGAATGATAGAGAACATGGCCTAGTGGTCCTTGAATTGGACTGTGGATCACGGTAAAGCCACTGGCCTAGTGACCCCTAAGCCAAACTGTGGGTTGCGGTAAAGCCAGGATTGTGTTGCCTCGGTGGGCCTAGGAATCCTTTCCAGTGAATGGTAGGATATATGATAAATCCTACAGGGTGGTGTCTTGGTTTAGGGCCTAATGATCCCTAGATCAACTGTGGATTGCGGTAAATCCTGAGAGACTAGGAGACAAGAAAATTTCTCATAGTGTAGGTGGAGAAATCCGATGGAATCCATGCTTGTTTGGCCTAGTGATCTGGTGGAGATCATGGTAAATCCTATTATTACATGTTCATTGTGTTGAACTAATGATCTCAGATGGATTACGGTAAAGCTTGGTTTCTATTGATGAGGGTGAGGTGGTTTAGCCTCGGGATTCCCCGGTTGGTTCTTTTAGTTTGAGTCCTACATTCATACTTGGAATATAGCATGGGGGTGAATGGTTGAAAAGAGTTTTGGCTCAGCCATTCTATGGTCAGGTTGAACGTGGTAGTCCCATCTTGGGTTTGGATTTTTCATCAGCAATATGATGTTATTTCTTCTTGTATTTCTATGTGTATTATATTGGTTTATATGTGGATCAAATGGCTATGATTTCATTGGTATTTTTGTTGCCATTAAGCTGGTTATGTATGTGCTTTATGACAATGGCTATGTATGAATCTCATCATGCTTTTACTTGTAAATGAATGGAAAATGTATCTATGACCTAATAGATGATAATGCAGCAAATGATATGAGGGAATAATGGTTCTTAGCAATTCTCAGATAAGTATGAGATACATATGCTTAAATCTGTTGTTTAAGCTTGTAGATTACATAATTATGATATGTTTGAAAAATGTATGTCATGGATGGTAGGGGTCCGGTTAAAGGCTTGTTCAAGTATTTACTTTTTCATCATTGTTTCCCTGTTATCTTATTATTTTAAAGGTGTCATTCAATTTTGGGTAGCAACCTGGGCTCTGGCCCTGAAAAAGTGACTCAAATCTTGGGGATGTTGGCACAACACTGAGAAAAATAGTCCTTGGATGCTGGCATACCTTTTCATGAGAGCGTCTAGAGCCTCTTGGACGCTGGCAAGCCTATAACATGGGAGCGTCTAGAGGTCAAGTGGTAAAAAATTTCAGTGAGACCCAGGGGCTAGCTAACTGAATGGTTGGGATGGTTCCTAGGAGTCCTTTAGCTGATGTGGAAGGTATGTATGTTGTGTTTCCGTCGACTTCACTTTCTTAAGGTCACATAGGAGGTTGAATCCAATAATAGTAGCCTCTCATCGCATGTTTACCTTGGTTGACCGGTGACTTGGGTAGATGTGGAAGGAGGGTGTTACATTTAAGAAAGGAATTTAGATGAAAAATTTGGGATATCTTCACTACTACTTGGGCATTGAAGTAACCCAATATCCAAGGTATATCTCCCTTCTCAAAATAAGTATATTGGAAAATTGTTGAACAATTTTGGCATGGATGAATGCAATCCTTTTTCCACTCCAATGGAAGAAAATTTGAAGCTCACATTTAAATAAGGAAATGGATTTGAGGATGCAACTAAGTATGGACAACTTGTAGGAAGTCTTATCTATTTCACCACTATTAGACCAAGTATTTCATTTTCTATTGAAATCCTTTCTAGGCTTATGAAAAATCCTTGTGAAGGAAATTGGTCTTCTATAAAAAAGGTTCTAAAGTACTTGGAAGGAACTCAAACATTCATAGGTGGATAAATTCAGCCTAATTGGATATTTTGATTCAAACTTTGATGGAGATCAAGTAAATTGAGTTTCTAATTTAGGTTATCTTATGAGTCTTGGATAAGGAGCTATCTCCTGGAGGTTACACAAAAAACTAGTTCTAAAATATTCCACAACAGAGGTAGGATATGTGGTAGTTGCAAAAGCAATGAAGGAGATTTTGTGGCTCCAAAAAATTATTGAAGACTTGTAGGAGAAAAAAGTGAACTTTATTCCCCTTTTGATTGATAATACTTCTACAATTAGGTTGGCCAATAATAAAAAATTACCTTATAGAAACAAACATATCAACATAAAGTATATTTGATTCGATATCATGTAGAGGAAATCATTATTCATCTACAACATTTTCCTACAAATGAAAAAAGTGCATATATCTTCATTGAAGAACTTGGTAGAGAAAATTTTGAAAGATTTAGAATGATTCGTGGGCTCATAAACACCCCTTCAAATTAAGGGGGGAAATTTTAGACACCTAATCCTCAGGGATAGGTTGAATAAATTATAAATATGAAAGAAAAAGAAAATGAATAGTTAGAATAGAAAGTGACCTTGGAATTGGAAGATGAATCCCAAAGGTCACACTTCCATTTTAAATAATTATGTTTACATTAATGCTAGCGCATCAATTTGAGATTTACTCCTTGGCCTGGTGGTGTGCTAACAAGGGGTATATAGGACAAAAGGATGCACATGTACCTTCCAAGTGCAAGTGTTGCAACTCTCTCAACATTTTCTATAACCCTTTTTGAGGACACAGGTGTTACATCTCCCAAGTGTGATTTGTTTCCACTTATGATGCAACACTGGGTTGTTTTCATCACTACTGAAACTCACCATTTCTATGAATTTCAACTCTCCATTGCTATGAATATCAAATCCCTATTGCTAAAACTCTCACCTCATCATTTTTATAACTCTTACCTCCCCATTTTTGTGACTAGTGGCACATGGATGTTGTTGCAACAAACCTAGGACCATTGCTACAACTTTGAGGAAGGGCGTTGTAACTCTACACTAGTTGTAACAATGCATCAACCGATAAAACAATTTTCATCTATGGACTTTTTATTTGGACTTCTCCCTCTTGCAGACAAGAGAGATATCCCTAGAAATCAAAGAACCCTAGTAACAAACAAACAAGAATTGTTGCATTTCTCTAGACTTTCATTGACTGAAAGAAAATACATTTATATAGGCCTCTTACCGGTTTAAATAAATGATTGATGAAGTCCCTTTCAAAGCTTCTGTCCATTCACTTCTCGATGCTTTAGAATTCCTATCTCCCTCCCCACAAATTCTCCATAACATCTTGAAAGAGATCTGCATAGGCAAAAAGATAAACAAGAGATCAAAGCATCCATCACATAATCAAAGAGACAAATGGACTAATTAGCCAATTATATACCATAAATTGATCAATATGCAATCACAATCCATGTAGGTGATCAAGGGATCCTACAAATTAGATCAACAAAGATAT
This sequence comes from Pinus taeda, assembly GCA_000404065.3. NCBI lineage: Eukaryota > Viridiplantae > Streptophyta > Pinopsida > Pinales > Pinaceae > Pinus > Pinus taeda. The sequence goes on along the minus strand of APFE030710824.1, from coordinate 11,836 downwards.
AATTGAGAAATAAAAATTGCTTCTAAATTAATATACTGGAGAAAAGCCTTACAACCATATAACCTGGATGTTGCAAGTCCCTTCTGCAATCTCCAACCCTCTCCCTTGCAAGAATAGCCTTCCAACCTAATCTCAACAGCATAAACCTACTTCCCATAGTCCTCCTCCAATCCTTAGACCTATAGTAGCTTTATAGGCCAGGAATGGGAAGTTTTAGATCCATTCTCCAAGGGACGAGATCCACTATTATTGGGATAGGGGTTCCACAAAGGAAGGGGAGTTGCTTGATGATGGGAGGGATCAAGGTTGAATAGGCACCCATTCGAAGCTTGTTGGTTGGGATAGATGCTACCAACAATGACTATATACTTTAACTTTTATTTTTACATTCGTTGAGTCATGTTTGTAGGTCATAGTGTAAGATAATGCATACTTATGCACAACTTTTAATGGTATTCTCTGTGTATGTGAAAAAATTAACTAGCAAACTACGAACGTAGCCAAAACAAGATTTTTGTACCATGGGATCTAGGAATTCCACTTTCTTTGGGATGATTTAGATTCTAACTTTGCAGGGGAATGCTCTTGGGACACATTTATGGATAATTAAAGATACAAACTGATGGCCATTTGCCTAATGCGACAAAATTATGTGTAACAGATTGCCCCCTAAAGCACAAATTATCATGCTAATATTTGGGTTAGAGACTGCAGTTAGAGACTTGAAACAATCAAAAAAAAGTTACAAAGAAATATATAATATCATCGCTGAGGTAGGCATTCCCATACTCATAATATAAATGTCTCAAAGTACAGTACATAGATACATCTGAAGTTCCATGTCAATAGACGACATAGTATAGACGTAACCATCAAGGATCTATGTTTACAATCATGAATAATTAATAAATCCACATAGCCTGGATGGATGAAACTAGATCCAGGGTCTTGATCTCCATCTCTCAAACCATAGTACGTATCTATCCATGTGAATGAATGTCTCGTAGTCGTACATGGTAGAAACCACTTGATTATAGGTTAATGATGTGAACCATTAACAAGTGTGAGCAAAACCACCAATAATGACAATGGATCTCAAGCTATTTTCCGTACAATCTATGAAGTGTGAATAATTGTGTTTATTTCGAGCACTCATAGAATCGTTCGATCGAAGGTCAATGATGAAAACTTGTCATTGAAGGCGAGAAACCTTCCATTAAGGCATGTAGGCCTCAAGGTACTGAAAGTTTCTAGATCAACTTCCTAGATAATGAGATGAAGTTGATAGGAGGCGATCCATTGTAGGAGGGCCTACGACACGAAACTCATGTTAATTTTTGAAGAACAATAGTTTAGAGTAATCTAGGATTGACTCAGGGATGGTCGATGCAACTGAAGGATATGACTCAAAAATTAATTTAACTGAGGTTGAACTTCTATTTAACATATCAAAGACATGACATGATGACTTGGCAACATTTGACTCAAAACAAACCCAAACCAACTGAAGACTTTCAATGAGGTATGGTCAACTAAGAGGAAAATGGATTTCCCAACGTAGACACAAAAGTGATGAAGTGTCATGTTCAAGAGCGACATACTACCTTTAATAAAAAAAAATAAAGATTCTTCCTCACTTTTCCCCCACCATTATTGGAAATTACCTCTTTATTTTTTAAAAGGTTAAGGAGGATAACATAAGCTTGTTCTATAAGCTCATCCTTCAGATGAGTCCTTCGAAGTATTTTTAATGAACCCTAGGAAGGAGTGGTTCAGTCTCATCATGATTAATGATTCCTGCGCTGTTTAGATTCTACAAGTCCAGTAAAGGGGTAACTTGATGTCATTTTCACATTTAAAGAGATTGAAAAGACATAAAAGAAAGCCTGTTCAACTCTTTCAACATAAAATTTTAACGAGCCCGGAGAAAGTAATGCTCAGTGTTTTTGAGTTTTAGGGAGTCGGGAGAAAAACAAAAGTAAGCTCCATAGTGTCTTTTTTTGTAAATTGAGTCCCTCATGCCCGAAAAGGGGTAAGATAATGCAAGAGGGAACTATATTGACCATGATTAGTCAATGTATACCTCTTTCATAAATAGTCTGGTTCAACTTGTAAAAAGGGTAAAATTATACTGAATAGACGGTTGTTCATTTATTCTTATGAGTTTGAACAATCAAGTACTCGATGACCTTTTCATGTTTAAGGAGTCTAAAAAGGGTGTAAAGAGAAATTTAAGGTTTCATTTTTTTTGTAATTTTTAACGAGTTCAAAAAAGTGATAAAAATATACTAATACCAAAATGATCTGTTTATGTAAATAACCTATAACCTGCACACTTTAACTTGAAATAATTATCTCTACTCAAAAATAAATTGAAAAAAATTATAAAATTGGATTTAAAAAAAAATCAATAGACAGAATAATATTTAAATAGGCCTAAAAACTTATAAAAATCCCAAAAAGTAAAAAATATTCACCATTCGTGTTTTTATTCTTTTGAGAGTGATAGAGGTCATTTTTTACCAGAATCTTTCAAAGCTGATTCCAGACAAACCGTTTGGCGAAATCGCAAGATGTCTTCTCCATGTAGATTATCTCTCCAAGCTCTTCATTTTCATGCCTTTTATTTAGCTTTTCACCATAGATTTTGTTTTTTTGGGGGATGGTTTTCAAAATAAATTTCTCCCTTGATGTGCACAAATCACCCTAACCGGGTGTTGAGGGATTTTGTCCCCTAGGGCTTTTGGGTGGAACCCTAGTAGACTGAAAGTTGTATAAACAAAGAAACATGCACAAACACAGCCATTATTCTAGCGAAAGCTAATTCTAAGGTAAGAAGGACGTACCTCAGGTCCTACGTTCGGGTAGTTCCTCAAGGATCCAAACCCTTCTTCACATCCCTTTCGCTCCTTTGCCCTGCAAAACCAACAATTCCAAAGAATGCAGCAGTATATGGACAAATATTTATACAAAAATCATCTTTATGTTATACAAGAAAGGAGTTAGTTATGAACTTTTAGACATCCGTTCATACATGAAATTCAAACATGAACATCATTAACATAAAGAAGAAGCATATCGGGAATCAAGACGTGTTTCTTTATTAGACAAATAGAAAGTACAAAAAGAGTAATATCACCTGAGCAACCTCTGCAGGCTCAAAGCTCAGCCTCCTTGTGGATCCGTCCTGCCTCAAGCCTCTAGCATATATCCTTCCAAGACTCACTCCAAGATGCCATAACTGAGGGATGAACATCAAATCACAAGGAAACAAGGATTTCCTGTACAAATGGGGGAAGTGCAGAAGGCACAAGGGTCTTCAGACCTGATCAGGGGGAAAAACTCAGTATAGTAACCTTTCTCTCTCTTCTCTCCTCCATTAGACCTTCCCTTTGGTGTCTTTTTATACCAATTCCAAAGTAGTTTTTTAGTTAGGAATTGGTTGGGAACAGTTGAGGCCACGGGCACTAATAGGTGATCAGTAGGTAAAACCCGCGATCTCCGCCCGAAAATAAGGGGTTTTATATTTTTTTAAGTGTTTTAATACATATATGCGGGTTGGGTATATATGAACCCGTGTATACACTTGTTTAACTCAGGGCAATGTCGCGAACAGGGAATAAAACACTGTTTTTTAGATTTTGGACCAGGTCTGGAAGGAAGGGTTGCCCTAGGCCATGAATGCAGCATCACAAACCATAATAGTGAGATTTGGACTTATAACAGATGCCCCCTAATATATGAGGTCAGAAGGGGTACATGATGGCCGAAATATATTAAGCAAGTACATGGAAAGGAAATCTGCCAAAAGCTGAGGAGTACTTCACCAGAATTCAGCCTGCCAAGCCACAAAAGAAGATCAGAAAAAACACCGTCTGAGGCGGGCATACCCATGCTCAGAGAAAGCAAAGCATGTCCGCATATCAAGTACAAGCGGATCCACTAAGTATACAAGTATAAATGACTGGAAAATACATAATGGATCATCTGATCATGATCGAACAAGTACATGTATGAATATCACATATAAGACTGTCAATGATGCTAAAAGATACAACGGATCACTGATATCAAAGACTGATCCCAAAAGGTACCAACTGAACATGATGGAAAAGGATGGTACTACACTGCAAACTCATGTGTCAGCATATAGAATGTTGCCATGAATGACTGCAACATATAAGGTGGAGTGGTATCAACTAGCAGCAATAGGAGCAACTATCAAGTGAACCAATGAATGATGATACAACCTGAGGTCTTCACTGACCGCCATGGTACATTTCTACACCATGGGAATAAATGATCTGAAGTCGACCATGTGAGAAATTGTTTGATTACCGGTCATTGATGTATACCGTTAGCAAACGCGAGACTACTCACCGATAATGATAATGAGCATCAAGGTACCCAGTACAAACTAACAAGTGCGAATAAATGAGCTGAAGTCAAACACTTGTAAGAATCTATCGATCAGGAGACAATGATGGTTTCCCACTGTCGATAGCGAAGGATCTTCCACTAATGACTGAAAACCCAAAGGTACTGCCAAATGGACTCTAGATCTTTGCCCCAAAGCAATGAGTCGGAGTTGATAGGGAAAGATCCGCTAGAAGGAAGGAATTAAGGCATCCTTCATCAATCTAGCGGGAGTGTAACCCATAGGCCAATAATGTGGAAGGAATCAGACGAAAAAAGATGTAGTAACCGAACCGAAGTACGTTTCCGGCATACACAAGATGTAGCTAGCGCACGACAGAAACCCTCTGAACCAAGCAATAATGAAAGCTGACACAGAGGCGAGGTATCCACCAATAGGGTCAAATGGAAACCAAGGTACCGCACGAATCCCAATGTGTGATAATGTAAGCTGACGTCGAACACAAGGGAAACCACTCAGTCAAAGACCCATGATACTGATCGATGCTGAGCACAAGGTAACCTATCAATAATGAAAATAGGGCCAGGGTGCAACTCTAGGCCTGCCCTCAGAGCAAGATGTCGTCGTCGATAAGGAAAAGACCCGCCAGCAAGAAGTCAATGGGGACCTTCTCAAACCGGCACGAGTAAAGGACCAATGTAACTGATGTGATGATAGACATGACACTGACAACCAGGATGGCCGACTGAAAAATGAGTCAAGAGACACCTACAGAGAGGCCGACTCAGGCTAACCTCCCTTGAACAAAAGCACGACTCAATGTGACTATGGAAGCATATGATGAATCTGTATAAGTTCGTCATGCAGGAGGCACAAACGAACCCTCCATATGATTGGAAGAGATAGCCAATCGAGGGAGAACTGACTCAATAACAAAGGTTAAGGTGTACCTAAGTCAAACTAAATCCCACCCAAGCGGAAGAGACTTTGTTTTGAGTGCTTTGTTCAAGGGCGACACGACTGACTCTAGCTAGCAATAATAGATGGAAATATTATCCCGTTCCCGCTATTTTTGGAATTTTTTTTTTTTTTTCTTTTTCTGTTAAGCTCGGAAAAGAATAAAAGAATGCTATGGTATAGTGGAAAGAATGAGTGTCAATGAAACAAATGATCTAGTTCCTGGGAGGGGAACATTCCTATGCTCAATGCAGGGAAGCAAAAGATGGTCGGTGACACTCAAAGGTATGTTCTTTCCACGGGTCAAGGTGTGTCAAGTTGCAGAAGTCAAAGGTATGCAAGGTTGATTTTGCAGTCGTCATGGTCAAAATTTGGCTTAAACACGAGTCTAAGTGAAGCCGGCTCTAGGCCAAAAGGTGTAAATGGTCAACATGCAATGCAGCAGTACAACTCAACACAAAGGAGCCTCTAGGGTATAAGGCCAGAACAAAGCGAAGAAGCTAAGAGGTTCTTCTCAGGATGCCGATCACATGGCGTGAAAGGGAACATGCAACGGTTGATAATGAGGTTATAAATGATCCTCAAGCCTTAGATGCTTTACGAGGATGCGGCTTGCTCAAATTCTTCAAACTGCCGAACATGAAAGCCAATGTGAGACTGCTTGAAATGCTCATTGAGTATTGGAATGTTGATGAGGAAGCCTTTATGATTGATCAGATGCCACTCAGAGTGGAAGTGGAGGACATATATTTTATCACAGGCCTCTCCCGAAGGGGAGAGGTAGTACAGTCCCGGGGGAGGACGTGAAGTAGCCTCACTATAGAGGACTATGTACAGATATACTGCCCAGGACATCCCAAGAAAGTTGGGAGCTAGATCTCCATTGCACACATGGAGAGTTTATCACTAAGGATCATCTTGTTCACTATAGCTCGAGTGAATGGATCATCCTCACTGCATCAGGCATCATGGCTCAACATGAGCGTAGTAGTGGATTGTCTCGCCACAATGTTTTACTGGTGTACTCTTCTTCTGGCTAGCATGAAGAGCCAACTCACTTCCATTAAGAGGGGAAAGACCAAAAACTTTGGCTGCGGGACTATCTTGTGCGCCTTCTTATTTGAGAGGATTCCCGCACTCCGTCCCAGGGTAGTAGTTTCCATCAGCACCCCGCGCGATCCACGCATGGGCCGGTGGGCTGATCTGATGAAACGTCTGGGGGGTGGGGAGGTTCCTAGGACTGCATTCGATGATGATTTCTTCACCTGGTGGGATCAACAGATCATCACCGTAGACGACTACCCCTATGCCGGGCTGGACTTCTGAGGGGATCCTGACCTAGCTTTACCGCCAGATGCAGCGTGGGGCGAGATCGATAAGAATTTTTTTGATTTTATGATTTTTTGGATTTTTCAAATATAATGATGCAATTTGAAAAATATTTTTTTGATGAGATTCAAATGACTGATATGATGATCATGATCCAGATATTGGGCCAGTGCGGCCAGATGGACTCCCACGGCACAGACGACGCGGCCGAATGGCTGCCGAAGAGGCGGCTGCTGAGATGGAGAGGACTCTACACAACGTCCAACGACATCTGACGAGACTGAGCTGTCGAGTACCGATGGCTGCTATAGAGGACCTTCCGGAGGATATGCAGCGTCATGTGGTTGGCATGCCACATGACTGCGTTCGCACTTTTCGGTAGGTAGCCAATGCGATAGCTAACTACTTGCATGCTCATCCTGAGCCGGGGCATTAGATATGCCGGATATGATTATGGGCATTTGAATCCCAATTTTGTATATTTTTTGGACGACATATGTACACTCGAGATACTTTTATGATGATATATATATATATATATATACAGTTTGACTTTTTGATGCTTTGATTTGATGGATGACAGATTGATGGCCAGTCTATGCTTGATTAGCGATAGAATCAGCTAACCATTATGACATCTTGAAATGTGCAAATAATTAATAGAAACAATTGATCTTGCAACACCTCACTCTTAATAATGGCGATAAACATGGATCCTTACCCGATAATGTTATTAATTGAGACACTATCAATTGAGAATCGAGTACATACTAACGAGTCGATCCCATAAGAGATTGCCTCGGATAGTAAATTAATAACGGAAGTATACTCAGCCATATTATTCGAAGCAGGACCAATGCATACGCCTCTTGATACCGTCAATTGACTAGTTGGATAATAAAGTACCCAAGCTGCGGAAGTGAGATTTCGAGTGTGCCGACTAGCACCATCGGCAAACCCAAAATAGACCAAGTCATCCATCAACACCTGCAACAGCAAACCAAAAAGTGTTGACATCACAAAACTCTTGATAATATATGTACAAATATACATAATATACAAAGAAGCCATTGCCTAACTTCTACTTAAGAAAAGTACTTCTTTAGGTAGAGCCTGTTCAAGGGGCTCCGCCAACTCACTCCTAGAGATGTTTATAGGTACTATGATCGAACCAATCAATATACTTCCTTCGGCAAATAACTGTGTTGGAGCCAAAGGGACTGTACAAACATCGTTAGTCGAATTCGAGGACCAAGATTCGATCTCATGCATAGGGGCATAAAAATATGACTGACGATGTAAATCTTCCAAAGGTCGATCTACAGCCGTCATTGCTTCGAAAATCGCTTCATCCGATGGAAAAATAATATCCAAGCAATCCGATGCGTAAGTGGAATCAAGGATCCAAGAATGAGCCACATCACCATCTATCTCTTTCCCAGAGGAAGGAGTAGAATGGTTGTCTGCAGAGCTATAGATAGATTCACATCTAGGTTTTACTACAGAAATAAAAGATTCTATTCCACCTACCTTATCGTCATCCGATGTGGTCACGGATGAAGGTAAGGTTCCAGGGTCTGAAGAATAAGGAGTTTGAACAAACTCTCTCCATAAAGGGTCCCTGGAGGATGAAATTGTATCTATTCTAGCCATAGGAGGGGGAAAATCAAACGTACCCATTAATGAAGAGTACATCCCGACTCCTAAATTCTTAGTAGGCAGACGGGGGTTATCCACTAAGGGAACAGAAGAGTCTGAAGTTGCTCGAGGATCGATCGAAGAATAATCCAGTTGATCAACCTTAACGATTTCCCCTCATGAGGAAAGCAGATGACACGAAACAGAGTTGAAACAACGACATCCATTTCGTATACCCAGTTCCTTCCTAAGAGAAGATTATAGTCTAGGTTAGCATCTACGATTTCTACCTCAATATTAACGACCTTCCCTCCAACACATATAGGAAAGGCCGGGATAATCCTTTATGGCCTATGAGAATGACCATCAAACGCTGTCAAGAGGGTGGGTGAAGGAACAACCGACGGTGATCCAATGGCCTTCCAACATGACATAGACATGACGCACGTGGAAGCTCCCTCATCTATAACCGTCCGAAAAATATTCGTTTTCTGGTAGGTAGACTTTATCTGAAAATCCATGTGATGAGGAAGTCTCTTTTTGACATTACTCATATCAAAAGTGAGAGCTAAGGAATTACTTGGATCCACTGCCCCCATTGTCGATAGCAAGGCACTTCTTTGAGTAGGACACGACTGGAGAACCTCTGACACGGACATAGCACATGGACTCTGAGCCAGATCCTCCACAATGGAGTAATTCTGGGCTGCCCTAATATTAGGGTTGATAGTCGCGCGTTTAGTGGAACCTTTTGGTACCCGTTGTATAGTCTCAACAGAAGGTCGCTCAATATGAAGTGGGTTGTTAGTTTCGGGAACTGACTTTCCCTTGGAAGTTTCACCCTCACCATAATCGCGTGACCGTGTGGCCACATTAGCGTGAGAACCCATCATGAAAACATTTGATGACTTGTCCCCTTCCTGGTTGCCCCCTGCGGAGGTTCCAGGGTTTGAACTCGCGCCAGCAAGAAATTGCTGCCCTTGGGGGAAAGGGTTAGTTAACACAGCTTGGGAACTAGAAGTCCCTTGCTACCCTAACAAGCGCTGAGCATCTTCAATCTTGGGGCAAAGATGAGTTAAATGGTCCCCACTGCATAACTTGCATGGGAACTTGACTTTCTTTTTTGACTCATTTCCACCCCCACCAGCATTATTGCCGGATTTGTTTGCATCAGGCTTCCCATCCTGGTTCTTTTTCTTACCTCGTCCTTTCTTTTTCCCATTGGAATTTTGACTTCCTTTGGGATTATCCGATTGGACGGCATTAATTGAAGAAGTTTGAGAAGTGGAAGGATTAGATGATGTGACTTGGTTGTTAGAAGGAGTTTGTAAAGACAACTGCTGCAATTGATTCAGCAAGTTCACCGTATTTGTGTCTACTGACCCAACAATGCCATCCGCGTGGGGACCTGGCTTCGGCTTAGCCACATCAACCTTAGACCCAGGAGCATCTGGCAAGCACTTTTCTAGGATCCCAGACTGAGAGTAAATCAATTCTAATTGCTGGGCCCTAAAAATGGCTTGCTCCTCGGAATATACCCCAGACATGGAGGCATCTTTGGAGATCTCAGGTATCAAAGACTTCAAGAACCACTCGAGACAGAAACCTGGAGGGATATCGACTTTAATGAGCCTCTTTCTCCATCTCCATTCCTGAATGTGATCGGAAATGTGAGTTTCCCTATCCTGACGAAAAGTAGCCAGTAGTTCGGTTTCGACATCATACCGGACGGGCAACTGAAAATGGTTCAAGAATACATTGGCTAAGTCGGCGAATGATGTAAAGCTTCCCCCAGGCAACTCTATATACCACTTAGTCGCGTTTCCAGTTAAGGTGCATTGAAATAATCTCAACCTAACCGAGTCTTCGATCACGGAGTTCGATGAGCACCATAAGTGGAACGTGGTTACGTGGTTGCCCTGATCCTCACCGCTTTTCCCTTCAAATTTTGGAATATCCGAAGGGAGTTTAGTTGGGACCGGAGGCCAGGCTGGATTATACTTGATTGGGTCGTTAGTTAACTTAGTGAGGTCTGGCAAGTTTAACGTTGCCAGAAACGAAAGTCTAGACGAGGCTTGGGGATTCCACCCTGACTGGGCGACAGTCCCGAAGCTCTGAAAAGATTGGTCTGGATTTTGGGAGGCACCAGGCTGCCCGAAGTAACCAGTAGAACCCGCTGAGCCAAAGGGAGGCCTTGTGACCCAGCAAAACTCGGAGTTTGACCAACTCTGACCGTATATCCACCATACCCAGCAAAGTTTCCTCCTAAAGGATTGTAAGGAGTTAACAACCCCTGATATGGATTCCAAGCCGTAGCTAGGGGAGGAATACTTTGGAATGAACTAACCATGGTATACGGCCTGTTCCCATATTGGCTGAAGAATGGATTCCTAGTTCCGGCACTACTAAGCCCAAGGTTATTCCAACCTTGGAAAGGGTTGCTGCTTTGTCCTACTGAAGAAAATGGCATAGATCCTACCGTAGGGTTGGAATGTGGTATATGACCACTTCCGAATGGAAAACCTTGGAACGAAGCCGACCCACTCATCATGGATGTGGCGGCCCCGAACGGAGCTAAAGGAATGCCCGATGAATGGGTGCCAAATGGGAAGTACCCAGAACCGAAAGCATTTGTTTGGGAATTTCCACTCGTGGACAGAATGGAGGTAGACCCAACAACGGACATGTTAGCAAAAGATCCGAATAAAGAGACGGAGGGGATGGAAATAGTTCCACCCCCTTGTACATATATAGGAGTCTGTACAGTCGTAGCACTAGTAGAAGCCATGCTACCAGTAGTGGTCATCCAAGGTAAGCGCGTAGCGTAACCTGGACTTGACGGCCTATGAAACAGAGTCCCAACGTATTGCAATACGTGTGGATGACTTGATGGTAGGGGAGAATTCGGAGCCGCTAACGACTCTGAAAGTTCTTCTACCTCAATACTATCCTCCGCTTGTAAGCG
>APFE030710820.1:0-45169 GCA_000404065.3 Pinus taeda | reverse complement strand
ATTAGTTTAGCAAAGTTGTTGCTTCCAACGCCCATCTTAGCTTTGAAGGGTATTGATGATCATCATGAATCCACAGGGAAAATTCAAGTCCACTATTGAGTCCTCTATCTGAACAAGATCCATCGAAGAAATCCCAAGACATTAATTTGTTAATGATCAAATTATTTACCTATCTGGGTACACCAGGAGAGAAAACAGAGCCATATAATTTTAAACAAGCCACTGTCATTGAGGATGTCACCCAAGTAGGGACAAACTTATCTTGAAATATGAAAAAGATTCTAGAGGTCCAGATAACCCATGAAATTATTAAAGGGATTCATCCCCATGATTTTAAACTTCTATTAGAGAATAAATTATCAACACAATACCAAATTGTAGCTTCACTCTAGATATTAGCAAGATTAAGTTTGTTCCTAATCACACCCCATACAACTATAGAGTATTCACATGTATGAAATAGATGATCGTTGGTTTCCCCTTCCAATCTACAAAGTAAAAATATATTTGAACCATAGAATTGACAACCTTGTAGATGATCCCAGGTAAGAACGTTATTATGAAGGATAAGATAAATATTTAGTATAGCCTTAGCTAGAGCATGTACCTTCCAAAAGGAATTCCACCAATGATGATTAATTCTAGGGTCTCCATCCATGATAGATTGGTACCCAAACTTTATAGTGTAGTCACCCCACTCTTGATTATAATTCCAAACCAAATCATCTTCATGAGCATTTAATTTAATATGGGCTCTGCCCAATTCAGTGACAAAATCCAACCAGAGCCCCCTCCAACCTACAGGGATATCCAAATCTTCAGCTCACATCTAGTGTTGCCACCAGAAAGTTGATTGAATAGGGTCAACAATGTCACCTAAGAAAATATACCTGCACATGCAAAGAAAATACACAAGGCCATCACACTAATTAACCTGAATACCACATCCAAATATGGTAAAAGGGAATAAATGACAATTTAATATGAGAAATAAAGGAAAATAGGAGAAAAGGAAGATGAAGAGACACAAATATGCATGCAAGGGAAAATGAAAGAAAATGAAGGAAATTGAAAGAAAAAGGAAAAGGAAAGGAAGAGACAGTAAACATCAATGATAAAAAAGGAACCTGAGAAACAATTGAGAAATTTTGATCAACTTTTGATCAATTTCAGAAATTGAACTCCAAGGGAGAGAACAAACAAGGGAGCAAGCAAGTAAGGAAAGCAAAGGAGTGCAAGAGGAATTTTGGACAAAAACAAGCAAGGGTAGGAAATAACTATGGATTTGTAGGTAACAATGTGCATGTGTGATTTAGCTTGTTAAGATTTGAATGCATGGTGCATGCATTGGTTTATTTTTTATGTTTGTTCTCATTGGCATGTGATTTTCCTGGATTAACAATGGCTTCAACCTTGCCCTATTGTTTCCTTGATAGCCATGATGTAGTGGGTTCCTTGTTTTAGTTTTTGCTTTGGATGGCTAGTAGATTTCAGATCTCGGTGAGGTGGTCTCAGAAAAAATTCCCAAGGGTCGAGGGTGGAGATTGGCTTTCTCATGAAACTCTTAACCAATGGGTGGAGACAGGAAACTTCCTCTGGGTATTGTGAAGGAGTTGGAGGAATATAAGCCTGTTGGGTTGTACTGATTTCTTGACCGATTTAGGTGAAATGGTTGAGGATTGAGGCGGCTTAGCCTCTAAAACAATTGGTTGGTTTTGTTTTGGTTTATCCCATGTGATCCCACATTCATGCTTGGAATATGGCTGGGGGTGATTAACTGAAAGAAAGATTTGTTTCAGCCTAATCTATGGTTGGGTGGTACGTGGAAGTCCCTGACTTGGTTGGATTATGCATATATTATTATGTGTTATTCCTTATTGAGATTTATGAGCACATGTATTAGATTATTATGTTGATTTTATGACTAGTTTGTCATGGCTTCATTCTAGTTATAGACATGATTAAATGATGTTCTCTTGTTATGGATCTTGCTTGTGGATTGATAAGTGAGTGAATGGTTATGTGAATGCATGGGCTAACTAGTGTTATTATAGCTAGGTAGAGAGAGTAGTAAGACTTTTGGATGATTCTTTGATGAAACTAATGATAGAGTGAATAGATATGCATACATGACCCGTTGGTGTTACGTTTACAAAGTGTTTGTATAAATTATTATCATGCATTTGACAAGCTTGAGTAGGAACAAAGCCAAATATTGAAACTATGAATCCTCTACCCCAAACCACATTGAAGTTGGGGCATCCATGTAGTTGCATCTGCTGGAAGAATGGGTCATCTATGTGGGTGGAAGCCTTTATATGCATTAAATTCCTTTCGTGCATGTGGCTAGACTGTGAGCTAGGTCAGGGAGTGGCCTAGACTTAGGGAAAAGGTTACCAGTGGAATCAAGTAATTAAGGGTGTACTTGGGTGTTCCTGAGTGTTACAAAAAGTGTTAGACAAGTTGGTAAGTTGGGTCCCATTTCCATAACAAAATCTTGGAGGTTGGGTCATGCATAGTAACTCTCAGCTCATGTTTACCCTGGTGAGCTTGTAAAAGTGGGTAAATGTAGGGTGGGGTGCTACAAAGTGGTATCAAAGTAAGGTTGCAGCATTAGACCTTAGGGTAAATGCAGATTGTTATTCATGCATGCCAGTTGTCTATATGTTATTATGCATACATGTCAGTTGTCTATATGTTATTATGCATGCGTGTTACTTGATTATTGTTATGATTATGATATCTATGTATGAGCTGGCATGATTGTGATGTTCTATTGTGCTAATCTGAATTGGCCTGTGTAGATGCAATAACCTCCCCTGAGATACCTTGAGGTATGGTTTTGATTATGTTTTATTTAGCTAACAATGACATATTGCAGGAAATAGAAGGCCAAGAGATAAAGAGAGGAATAATTGAATACAATTCAGATGACTCTTCGTACAATCTCAAAGAGACATTGGTAGGATCAGAGAGATCAATTGAGCAATATGGAGAGGGACATTCTCCTGGTTTGACAAACACATTGATAAGTTTGAAAGTAGAAACCGTTAGTTGGAAGGTAGACACTAAGAAATTGATCGAGGCACAAGAAAGGCTTTTCAGAGCTTGAGAAAATCAAGTCGAGGTTAATGTAATCATCCTCCAGAGTATTTTAGATTCGTAGAAGGAGGGGCATTTAGGGATCTGCCATGGACAGGAATTAAACACTGATGGTGTAGATGGAAGCAAGTCTCAGAAGGGGTACAAAATGGCCAAAGATGATACAGTAAAGGGTGGTAGATCCTTGGATAAACCTGACAGGAGGGCTAGCACTCATGGATTTTATTCTAGCTTCGGTTATAAGAGACATCATTGGCATCACTGCCAACATCCTTATAGGAGGAGTGAGAAGTAATACTTTCCAGAAGAGTTCACGAAAGCTAAGCCTCCTACTTTTGATGGAGAAATGAAAAAATCAGAAGATGTAGAAGCATTGTTGCTTGGGATGAAGAAATTCTTTAGATTGCATGATTATTCAGAGAACATGAAGGTAAAGATAGCTACCATCAGTCTCAAGGGAAAAACATATATCTAGTGGGAAGATGTTAATCATGTTAGAGGCATTAGAGAAGAAGAGTTGACTTGTGACGAGTTTAAAAGACTCGTTAGGAAGTTGAAGCTTTGTTATGAGCAGTCAAAGCGCAAGCCCGAGTTCAGGTGTGACTATAGGGTAATGAGAAGATTAAAGGAAAATGGTATGAGAAGCAAGGAAGATCTTAGGATGCAGGTGATAACGAAAATGCGACACCTCATAAGAAGTTCAATGTAGCTAGGATATGACATGGGTCTCAGTCCAAGGAGAAACATAATAAAGGAAATGGAAGATAACCATTGCGGTGTTGAACTTGTGGTGGAGATTATCCAAGGAAGGATTTTCATTCTTATTAGAGTGGTACAATGAAATAAGCTCATGTTGCGGAACTGAGCCATAGAGAAAGTTAAAGTGCATAGAAGCACTTTGGGGCCAAGGAAACTACATGGAAGATGGTTGATTAGATGTGGGCATAATAGTTGGATTTCATTTATAGTTTAATTTGTTAAGGGGATTGGAATCCCTTGAGAGATGATACGTGCGAGTGTTTAGTTGCAGGGAAACATGTTTGGTACAATAGGGAAAGGTAACTAGTATATTGCTATATTTATTAATGCACTAACAATCGTGTGTTTATGGTAGTTTGATGTAGGGAATTACATTGCAAAAGAGACTGCCATATATCTTGAAAAAGTCTCGAGCCGAGATTTCACTCATGAACCCTCTGAAGCACTAGGAGACCATGGGGGTTGAGTCATGGTATATATTGAAAGTTTTGTGTTTTCGGTGTGATTAATGCATGGTCACGCCACTTTGTTTGTGGTGATGTATTGTTGTCTGGATTTCTATGTTTTTTCATCTTGTCTTCTTGTTCTTTCCTTTTATGTTTTTAGGGTATTAGGAATTGGTTGGGGAAAATAGGAAAGCTAATGGAGCTTGGGGAGAGCTGAGTGAAACCCAACAAGCAATGTAAGACCCAGATGAAGGTCGACGCATGAATAAAGGGAAGCTAAAGGCAAGAACATGGAAGCTAGTTGGGTTGGTTGGGTCCATTGGGGTAAATGAACAATGGTGGGATAGTCATGAGAAAGGTAACATGAAAGGTAAAGTACATGGATTTGAGGTATGAAATTCCTTGGCTATGTTGGGAACTATTGTTCTCAATATTGTGCACGCGTTGCACATATGAAGGAAGTTCTCTTAAGCTTGACCTTATGAGCATTGGTAATTGTGTTGTGATTATTCTTGTCGTCAGAGATCATTCTTGTGGAAGAATGATTTTCTTATGCAGGTAAAAAGGTTCTTGGTTTATGAGGAATAAAGTGGGTAAAGTAGCCCTGTAAGGTCTATGCAGTTAGTATAATATGGATATGATTGTGATATTATGTGCTTATAACTATGCCTATGTTTATGTTATGGCATGCAATGTTAAAGGGTACATCAATAGAATGAAAGTAGTGTGATCTACAACATGCTGGGACAAGCATGGATAGTGGAAACAACCATAGACCTGAGACTTGGGTTGTGGATGCACTCAGTAAGGTGTGAGGAAGACACTAGAGGCAAGGTTTCCTGGTAGAGATGGTGTGGTCTCTGGATGTGTAGTATTATTGTTGTGGTGTACATATTATGTTGTGTACATGTTGTACTGTGCATGTGTATTGCATAGTCGTTGTATTGTGACATTTTTATTCGTTTTGTTGTATTGTGTGTACATATACGTGTTCGAGTTGTGAAGGGATTGGTTCTCAGGATCCTTAAAGGCTATGAGTTGGACAAGATCTCCACAACCCTGTAATAACTTAAGTTCTTTGAAAGTTGTGAATTAGAGTCATATAACAACTTGAGTTCCTTAAAGACAGTGAATTAAAATTATACACTAAATTTTAGATTTTAAATATTAATTATATTAATGATAATATAGATATTTTAATAAAAATTATAAATCTAGTTTGCTGTGTAGAAATCTAACTTAAATTATAATTTTCACAAAGTTTATGCAAATTTCAGTTTAAAAAAAAAAAACGAACTGTTATATTACTATTTTAGAATCTTATTCATGGTACGTATGTTAGAAAACAAAAACAAAAAGTGCTATATTGATATTTAGAATCTTATTCATTCATACATAACCACTGAATTGGTGTTGACTATCTAAACTTCAAATAACTTTATTTTTTTATGAGTCCTGATTTTTTAGTAAGTCAAAATTTCATGCTTTTTAATTATTTTTCAAAATCGATAATAAAAAATCATCTTAAAAATATATATATTTCCAAAAATCTTTTATTTTTATTTTTATACCTATAAAATTCTAACTTCCCATACAATCCTAGTTAAATTTAACATCAAATTTATTTAAAGAAATATTTTACATATTATTTATTTTACCATAATATCTCCTCAATTCATTCACATTTACTACATAATATATAATTTTTTAATATATATTTTGCAAATAAAATAAATGTGGTGGGATACAGTGAAAAGTTTGGTGGAGGATAATGTTAAGTGTACATGTCATAAAAGTATATGAAATACAATATCATATGGTATACCACATAGTAACAAGGGGAGCAACTGTGTAGCGGCAGTCCCTGCCTATCTTTATCCACATGCCAAAAAAATGTGGCGTAGCGGCAGTCCCTGCCTATCTTTATCTACATGCCATCTTTATCCACATGCCAAAAAATGCGGCGTAGCGGCAGTCCCTGCCTATCTTTATCCACATGCCAAAAAAAATGTGTTGCGAAAATTTCGGTGCAAGACAGGGAGTTCAGGGTAACGATGACTGGTATTTGCTTTCCTTGGCATCAGTGGACTGGAGCTAAAATTCTTTGACAAATTTAGCTCTACAATTCATTTTATTTTTTCAATTTTAGTTTCTCAATTAGATGTAGAAATACCTGGTGGAAAGTACCCGCAAATGAAACCCGCAAATGAAACTCTCTAAATATTATGCGCACATTAGTGGTTTGCTTTTGCAATTTATTGTGGGCTTTTTTGAAGTGAGAGGGCTCTTATTTTAGCTCATAGTATTTGGACTCTTATATTTTGTACTAAGTGGGCGCTTATTTTACCTCTTTTTATTTGTGTTATATTTAGTTTAGCTGCCCAGTTACTGTTTACTTTTCTGGGATATCCTATTTTATCTTCTCAGTTTATTATACAAATCATTTTATTGGAGGGCGCTTTTCTTCTATTTTTTAACACGGAGTTGGATTTTGTTTATGGTTTATGGTTTTTTTTTAAATGATGTGGGTTGAATTGATTTGAACTAACGTAGTTATTTTTGCAGAATGAGTGGCGAGAACTTAGGATTCAGTAGTCTAGTGGGTGGGCACACTATGCTATTCATCACCCTGAACCGAACTTCTTGTTATTTAGAGAACCTTTGAATTACCAGCGAAACCACCAGCAGGAAGCACAACAAAGTTAATGGCGTGAGTAATTTGAATATGCATTTAGAATAATAAAAGTATGAAATGTATATTAATTCTTATTGGTTACTTGAAGTGAAGTTTACATAATACCTCAATCTTGATAATGTGCATGATTTTAGTGAATGTAACATTGTTAAACCATAAAAGCCAAATATCATAATAAATAATTTCATAATAAAAAATTATCAACAAATTTATTATTATCTCAACTAACTATACACAACTCAATTATCGTAAAATCATTAATATTAAACTATTAAAAAAGTCTTGACATTCATTAAAAAGCCTAAATCGTTGAAATTCGACATTCTTTAGAGACACAGTATATGATAGCAATTGATGTCCAGGCCTGCCACGCCTAGTGCTGAGAAATTGAATCATCTTCATCTTGAATATTGCAATCAACATTATCATCTCTGTTGTAGGGTAATATTTATAAAATGTATATTTTTTTTGGTTTTTTTTTTTTTTTTTACCTTCAATCTCGCTAACTATGATAAAAAACCAAACAATATTTTGTATACTTCTTCCGAATTGATGGCTCACGCTAGCTTAGAAAGGAGAAGGAGAATGAAGTGCAGATAAAAAGAAAATAGTGCATTTCATCCTGCATTTGTTCATATCACCTTATAGTGCAGGCAACTTAATGTTTTCTCGGGAGTATAAAAATGGCTTTAGAATCTCACGCCATGCTTTCCACCTTCAAAAATAACAATGCGTCGCCGTCAATACCAACGAACTTCACTGAATGGATGAAAAAGTTTGTCACGTGTTTCTTACCATAGAAACGTTACGGGAATGGATGAAAAAGCTCGACATGTGCAATTGCATGAACCAAGTTGGTGAAATGGAGCCCGTTCATTAGACTACGTGTGGAAGCTTTCTATTAATGTTTTATTTGGGATAAGTTACGAGAATGGATGAAAAAGCTTGACACGTGTTTCTTACCATAAACACATTATCCACTGCATGAACCAAGTTGGTCAAATGGAGCCCGTTCATCACACTACATGTGGAAGCTTTCTATTAATATTTTATTTGGAATAAGTTTAGCAAGAACCAGCACGCCCGATTCAACCCCTGACAAAAAGTAAAACCAATAACCACTAACATAAATAGATATAATATATAAAATTTAATATTGGTTACTAATATTAGCTCAATTAGCTAATATTATCCACGACCTCTGGCTTTCGAAGATAAAGGTTTCGAAGGTAAAAGTACATTTGAGACAAGACATGCCCTCACTTTATCAATTGTCATGTATGGTAAGGTATGTCTGCTTATGCTATTTCCTTTACTCTTACTACCCTTGCTTTTATCCCAACCTTGACCTGTTTTACCCTAGCCTCTGCTTTTACCTTTCTTTCTGGCTCTCTGCTTCTTATTCTTGAATGCCTAAAATGTATGACGGTTGAGTTGTTTGCATTCCAATTCTGAATTAATGGTCGAATCAACAACATACTTGTTAGTTCAACTATCTAGTTGACCCGATCTACGAATCCCCTTGATTTTTCCATTTTCTTCAGAGTCTATAAGCTGCTGCTCCTGCAGAGTCAAAAATAATATTGGAATTGCAAAATTGCATAGTCAAAATCATATTAGGAGTAGTAGAGATACAAAATCAGATAATTGATAGACAATGTGAAAAAAATAATTTAGTTACCAGCGCTCCATGAAGATGCTATTCTTTTCTTCAAAATATAGGAAGTGATAAAAGAATTGATAATTTTGGTGTATTATTTAGGTGTTTTATGTACAAATCAAATTTTAAATATTAATTATTTAACATTTCTAAATTTATATTTATTTTTTTCACATTTACATAATACAATTATGAAATTAAGATGCAAAATGATATCTATAAACTTATATCAATCATATTTAACATTTCTAATTTATATTTACTTTTTTCACATTTACATAATACAATTATGAAATTAAGATGCAAAATGATATCTATAAACTTATATCAATCATATTTAACATTTCTAAATTTATATTTACTTTTTTTCACATTTACATAATACAATTATGAAATTAAGATGCAAAATGATATCTATAAACTTATATCAATCATATTAAATAAATTTAATTATGATAAATCACTCTATTTTAAGTACATTTACTGATATAATTATTTTCAATCACCATTATCGACCATATTTACTAATATATATATTTTGTTATAAATGAAACTAAATCTATTTGTAAATATTCAAAATACTAAATTTAATTTAATTTTATAACTACTTTTAAATATTATTGTTAGATGATTGATTAAGATATGAAGAATGTAGACCAGGTTAAAGGGAAAAAAGCTTAGAAATATTTTTTCTAAACACACATTCCATAAATAGATAGATATATATTTTTCGTGAAAAAGAGCATAGAATTATTTTTTTCAAACACACATCCCATAAATAGATAGGTAATTAGTCTATACAATATTGGAACTACACTCAACTTAACATAACAAGTATATATACATTTTCATTTTGAAAAGTTAACATGCTTCCGAAACTTGAATTTAATATTAAATAATATCAAGTTTTCATTAAGATGAAAAATATAGGAATTGGTAAAAGAATAATAGTTATGGTGTATTATTTAGTTGTAATTATGTTGATATACATTTTATCTATTAAAAATTAGTAAAATTTGTAAATGGTTTTTTTAACACAAGTGTTTATTTTATAATGTTTTTAGGTACTAATCAAATTTTAAATATTAATTTCTTTACATTTCTATATTTACTTTTTTCACATTTAAAAAAAAAACAATTAAGATACAAAATGATATCCATTAACTTATATCATGATAATATAGTTATGCTAAATCATTTTATCTTAACCGTATTGCATAATATAATTTCTCAATCACTTTATATCAACCCTATTTACTAATATAATATAATTATGATAGTGATATAATTATGCTAATATATATATATAGAATTATAGAAAGCTTGTTGTAAATAAAACTAAGACTTCTTCCCAAAATTGAAGTCTCTGCAAATATAAATATAAAGTCTCTGCAAATATAAATATAATTATGATAGTGATATAATTATGCTAATATATATATAGAATTATAGAAAGCTTGTTGTAAATGAAACTAAGACTTCTTCCCAAAATTGAAGTCTTTGCAAATATCCTCTAAACGAAATTTAACCTGCCAAACGTTGCAACGACAAAGACACGTTGATTCAGGAATGAAAGAATGACCAATGAAAATCTCATATATTGCTGCAAGGTGGTGGAGGAGAATCACACAAAGATATTTTAGCATGCCAATCTTGAAAGAAACCAGGAAAAGCACACAAGTAGATATCAAACTTGGAGGAACGTGGAAAACCACAGAAACAGATCAGATAAAAGCCAACAAGCTTTGCCAAGTAAAACCATGAGCAAAACCATGAGCCTTTGCAGCCAAAGCCCCTTGATCAACAATATAAAACGTAGCTTAAATACTGTCCTTAAAACAATAGCCTCTCTTGAAATTCTCGTAAGAATTCCTTCCAAATGTGCATCCAAATCCCTTTTCACATCTTCAAGACTCCTTGTCAAGAAATCTTCCAAGTTAAACCAGCGTCCCACATTCCTTGGAAAATACATAACATAATTCTCGTAATAATTCCTTCCAAATGTGCATCCAAATCCCTTTTCACATCTTCAAGACTCCTTGTCAAGAAATCTTCCAAGTTAAACCAGCGTCCCACATTCCTTGGAAAATACATAACAGTTGTGAACCATCTTAACAGGAGCACTATCCATAGTATAAAGACAAATACAAACTCAATAAAATAAATCAATATGCTCACCAACCCTAAGCCATTAATCGATCTCCAATACCATATGGTTTTAACAACTAAGAACAGAGAGCAAATTGTGTTTAGTAGTCCCGCAAAAGAAGTGAGAACTGATCTAGCCATTATATAGTCAGCCTGGGATGCACGAGTCACAATCAAACATTTGAAAATGTGATCCTCAATGTTTTTACATTCGTGTTTTTCCCTTTAAATGGAACAACACGAGATTCCCAATGGAACCTTTTGACATTCCTGTTTTTCCCTGTAAATGCAACAACACGAGATTGCCAATGGAACCTTTTGAGAAAATATCTTACAAATGCTTTTCCCTGCTATAACAGCGGAGGTCAAGAGCACAAACAACAACAGAAGGGCTGTGAAAAAGGTGATGTAGGGAACTTTGAACCATATTCTATAACTCTTACACTCTTCCCAGATTTCAGAAGACATACCCAAAGAAACAGAATAGGCTGGAGATAGCCATTCTGATTCTTGTTCCTCCTTTACGTTCACAAGGAAGTAAACTTTTTTGCTCATATGCCATATTACACTTAATGCTAATGCTCCAGTATTGCTCCAGACAGCTCGCAAACCAGAACGGACCATCCCAGGAAGCAAATAGCCAATCAAAAGAGATATCATTACTCTCCTAACATCATATATCAGCGAAAATTCAATCAAAAGATCCAGTTGGATGTGTTTTAGTTTTTTATTTGAATTTTCGAGGACAACGCAGGCGCTCAACACGTGGAGGAGGCGAACCCATCAGCGAATGGGGTAACCGCGCCTATCTTAATCAAATTCAAGGGGAACAACCCAGAATCCATGATTCTCCAGCGATGCCAGAAAATGCAATTGAAATCCATGAAGGATGACAAATTAAAATCTGGCAGCACCCAAATTGCGGACTTTGCTTCCACTCTCAACATCTCTGCCCATGTCAAGGAATACGCGCAGCGAATATATGACGAGTTAACAGATTCTCAGAAAATTTCTCAAAATGTCAGTACATTTTTGAGAATGAGAGGAAAAAAACATAAGGCTCTACTGGTTGGTTGCCTTTACCACGCAAGCAGCCAGCTAGATCAACCGAAGTCTCTGGATGAATTTGCAGCAGGGACTGGTCTGTCCAAAAAAAGATATCAGCCATGCACGCAAATTTATTCAACAGCGAACCATTAATGTTAATATTGAGGGAAACGATGACAAGAAGGTTAGCAGGGTTGAAACATTACCGGTGGTGGTCGCTGTCAATGCCTCTAATGGCGCTTAGCCTCATGATCTTTGCAAGAAGGGAAACTAGACCTGAAAACGAGAAAGCTACACAGACGGTAGGAAATAAGGAAGCGAGCTTTAATAAGTTTACAGTAAATTTCATGAAATTGATGGAGAAACGCGAGGCCAATCGTTACACCTCTCCTTTACTGGCTCTCAAAGCCTCAAGTTGCAGCCTACTTGCAAAAATTAAATCATTCCTAAAATGCAATGTGGGAATTTGT
Organism: Pinus taeda; assembly: GCA_000404065.3. Taxonomy (NCBI): domain Eukaryota; kingdom Viridiplantae; phylum Streptophyta; class Pinopsida; order Pinales; family Pinaceae; genus Pinus; species Pinus taeda. The sequence goes on along the minus strand of APFE030710820.1, from coordinate 32,842 downwards.
TGCCATCTATGGAGGTTTACCTGCAAAATTAAATCATTCCTAAAATGCAATGTGGGAATTTGTTGCCGTCTACCTGCAAAATTAAATCATTCCTAAAATGCAGGAATTTGTTGCCGTCTACCTGCAAAATTTTTGTTGCCGTATACCTGCAAAATTAAATCATTCCTAAAATGCAATGTGGGAATTTTTTGTTGCCGTCTACCTGCAAAATTAAATCATTCCTAAAATGCAAGGTGGGAATTTGTTGCCATCAATGGAGGTCTACTGCGAAAATTAAATCATGCCTACTAAGAAAATCTTTCAAAAAGTCTTTCAAAGTTCCAGAACTCCTCCTCCATAGCTAAATAGGATATGAGCAAGATGGTGGAGCCGAAGCCCAGGAAGAAGAGAGCTTTGTAAAATGGACAGGGAGAGGTCTCTAAAATACATAGAGTCCCTGCAATGGAAGCTGTAATAGGAAATGCAAGCTGTAATAAGCATGCACAATGTGTTCATGCAACTTGCCACGAAGCCTTCGACTGCCAACTAACTAAACCAACAGAAACCTAAAAAAAGACTTTGGATAAAACCACCTAGACCAAAAATAAATCTTATATAACAACCACTTTGGATAAAACAACAAAGACCAAAACAAGCCGACAATAAAACTTTGGGTAAATATCACTTGCAACAATATTTTAACATCGGGATAAGCGAGGCCTGCAATAAGAGGTAGTTTTTTTTCCAACAGGAAACTTTGGTTAAAATTTAGATGGATAACAATTGCGATCGTAAAACTTTGGTTAAACTATAATAAAGCTCAAATTTTTTTTAGTAAACAAATGAATTAATTGTAATTTAGCGATCGGTGGCCTAAGTTTTCAGAAAACCAGCCAGCAATAAGAGGTCAAAACACTAACTTTGGATAAAATTCTACTGGGCCGGACATTTTATTTTACAACATTGACTTAAACATGACATGTACGGGAAATTTTATTTGGTCAAAGCTAATTAATTGCTGGTCAACGATCCATCGATCGCTATAGTCCAGCTGGAAGCAGGGACTAATAAAAGAGAACATTTTCACGGCGGATGTGTTGGCATTTTAAAAATGTAAAATAAAGATACTAAAATTGAATTCAAACATATTTTTAAAATTTTTGAAATGGTTAATTGTTTCTGTTTTAAAATAATTTTATGCTATTTGTGTATTTGTGTTTCTTATGGTTTATTGTTTTTTTATTAAATTAGTTTTTTACTATTTGTGTATTTGTGTTTCTTGTTATAGTTATAGTGAATAATAATTTTAAAGCCTTCGTAAAGGCTAAGAAGGAGCCTTCGGTCCAAAGAGGTCCTAAAGATCGTGTCATGGGGGTTAACCTGCCTTACATCCAAGGGACCACTGATAGGATTGCAAGGATTCTGAGGAGGTTTGATGTGCCCGCAACTTTTAGGCCTCTCAATACGATCCGTGGCTCCCTCAGGTCGGTAAAAGATCCTATTGACCCTAAAGACATGAAGGGCGTCTATGCCATTCCTTGTTCCTGTGGGACACCATGTATTGGTGAGACAGGGTGCTCTATCAAGCAAAGGATGAGCGAGCATTCGGCTGACTTAAGGCATGGGAGGGCCAAGTCCTCAGCCCTGGCTGAACATGCCGAAAAGACTAAGCATCATGTTTGTATTGAAGAGGCTCAGGTCATTGCTAAGGTGGCGCAGTTTCACCATCGTAAATTTAGAGAGGCCCTGAAGATATAGAAAAGGCCGAAGAATCTTAATAAGGATGATGGCTGGAAGATTAGCAGTTGCTGGGTCCCAGCCCTGTCTTCCTAGCCTCCTCTATCCCTCATTTATAAGGTCTTGGTGTTGATTCTGGGGTTGGTCCTTTAGCCCTTTGGTTTTTATAATTTTATTAGTTAGCTTTTAATCCTTTTTATATTCGCCTCTAGGATTCCTATTATTATATTGTATTAATATAATTTGTTCCCTTCTATTATCTTAATTAATTGGTATTATTCATTATTAAGATCTTTATAAATTTAATGTCGACCCTATTACAATCATTTGTGGGAATACTAATATTCAAGAAGTAATTTGGTAAATTATTTCTTTTTCTTGATTTCAATCATGTATATTTATATATTATGAATTTCTATAAATATTATTAGTATTATCCTATTATAGCATTATATATAAGTATTTATTTATTAAATAAACATAGTAAATTATAAAATTATACTTTGGCAAATGGACCTTAGATAAATATATAGGTACCATCATTCGTTGTTTGGTACATATATATACATTTATTAATAAACTAGTACACTAATAAATAATTCTTTAGTTATAGAATTTACCTATTTTAACTAATTTCTTAGAATAACAGTGATTTAATATATCTAGAATATTATTTGTAGTATTATTATTGGAATAATAAATTATTTAATTAGTTAATAAATGTAAATTATTAAATATATTAATTTAAGGTCAATTGGACCATTAGGTTTAAATGATAATTATAATAAAAATATTATTATTATTAAATAAATATATGGTATATCAATGTTATTAATTTAATATGGATTAGTTAGGTTTTTGAATATATATATATATATATAAGTACAAGTAACAAATGAATATTTTATTATATAATTTTACCAAATTTAACTATTTTCGTAGAATAATAATAATTAAAAATTTAACAAGATTATTATTGATTTGACTTAGGTCATTAGGTCAAAATTAGCCGTTGGCAATATAGCCGTTGGAGTCTCTGTACATACTATTTAACAAGCTAACCTGGATTGGATCTTCAACTTGTCCTGACGATGAACCACACTGGTTGGTTTGAAACGCGTCGACAGATTATTCTCTATGTGATTTCGCCGAAAACTCTCTAAACAAAATAATTTTGATGTTTATTTTTTAAATGGAAAAGAAATAATGAAAAAATATTAATAATAGTAAATATTTTATAAATTTTTTATTAATAAAAATAAATATAATTGAATTATTAAATTAGTTTCTATTAGTTTTGTGATTTGGTTTTTTTTTTTTTTTTTTATTTAAATTTTTAAGTATCAAATTTGATATGGATAAAGAATCTGGTATACATTTATTTCATATCTTTTCTAATATAAAAATTCCAATTATGATTAAATTACATTTAAAGTTTTCATTACTATTTTTATGAGAATGGTGGGTTCTAAAATGTTATATTTTGAAGAAAAAAAATAGGTTCAATGAATATGAATGAAGTTCACAATTTTACTTAGCTACTTAAGCATGCAAGAGTTTGAATTAACTCTCGTTGTGTTTTTTTGTATATTGAATTTTAAAAGTATCCAAATTTGATATTGAAATAAAGAAATCGGGTATACATTTATTTTTTCATATCTTTCTTATATAAGAATTCCAATTATGATTAAATTACATTTAAAGTTTTCATTATTATGAGAATGGTGGGTTCTAAAATGTTATATTTTGAAGAAAAAAATTAGGTTCAATGAATATGAATGAAGTTCACAATTTCACTTCCCTACTTAAGCATGTAAGAGTTTGAATTACTTATCCTTGATTTTTTTTATATTCAACAATATTTAAAATATTCTAGAGTTGTATGTTTGTAATAGCTAGAAAATGGTGTTTTTGGTGTATATCAACCACATTTATTAATGTGGTTGTGCTAATTAAATTATTAAAGAACACTAGATCCATAGTAACCTTGGATTTATCAATGACCAACAGAGATACATTTTCTCAAATTTGTACTAAAAAAAGATATTTACACTCTTATATATTCAGAATTAAAATCTATCTAGATTAACTTATAATCCTTTTCCAAACACAAAAATATTATATATATTATTTAATATATATATATATATATATATATAATATAATATATAAGAAAGATCAATATTATAATTTAAAAACTACAATATCCCTTCATGAATTCTTGTACTAAACTTCCTCCACAATTAAATAATTTAATTCCAAGTTTCTTCCTTTTTAAACTTATTAGTTTTTGAATTTTAATCATAAAATTTTAATTTACTTGTTGTTTCCATATTGTTTTAAATTATAATTAAATTTTATTACAAAATTGAAATTTTACCTGCATTATTTCTTGAATTAAATTTTAACCAAAATAAATTATTTTTGATAACATGTTTTTACTAGTTATCATTGCTTCATACGTTTTTCTTTTCTCATGAACTTTGCACTCTATTGTTAATTGAATGAGTTAGGGAGTTAATTACTTGTTAATTTTATAATTTAGGTGGTTTATTAATGGCTAGTTTGTTAGTTCTATACATTTTTATAAATATGTTTTTAGCCAGATAGATCTTGTGTATATTGGAATTCGCATATAGGTCTTGTGTATATTGGAATTCGCATATAGGTCTTGTGTATATTGGAATTCGGGTGTATGAATTTTAATTTTTTAAAATATTGCAAATTATGGACAATAGATGATCTAAGAGTTTGCAAAATAGTTTTTTACTTTCAAATCTCCACTCATGTCTTAGCTTTATAAATTCTTATGTTTACAAATGGAAGATAATTATTTAGAGAGTTACAATAGTCTTGGATTTACAAATTCATATCATTACACATAGCAAAAAAATATTTTGAGAGTTACAATTATTTAACCATTTAGATGTGCTTATAAAAATTCAATAATTTGAAAAATGCATAGTATGTGTGTTTTGAGTGGCTTCTTTTCATCCATTGGAGTGAATTTTGTTATGATCCATTGGAATAGGATTGCAAGGATTGTGTAAAATATTTTCATTTCTAGATGCTGCAATTCTCTCACAACGTGGAAACTTACATAATCAAATCTTTTATGGTAAAAGCATTCCCTAAAGTTATAGAAAGATAGTTTTATAGTGACAACCAAATATCTACTGTGGTAAAAGCATTGCCTAAAGTTATAGAAAGATAGTTTCTCTTGAAGACTCTTGAAGAAAGATACCTCTCACAATGTGGAAACTTACATAATCAAATATTTTATGGTAAAAGCATTGTCTAAAGTTATAGAAAGATAGTTTTATAGTGACAACCATTATACTGTGTATCTCTTGAAGACTCTTGAAGAAAGATACCTTTCACAATGTGGAAACTTACATAATAAAATCTTTTATGGTAAAAGCAAAGCATTGCCTAAAGTTATAGAAAGATAGTTTCTCTTGAATACTCTTGAAGAAAGATACCATAATCAAATCTTTTATGGTAAAAGCATTGCCTAAAGTTATAGAAAGGTAATTTCTCTTGAAGACTCTTGAAGAAAGATACCTCTCACAATGTGGAAACTTACATAATAAAATCTCTTGAAGACTCTTGAAGAAAGGTACCATAATAAAATCTTTTATGGTAAAAGCATTGCCTAAATTTATAGAAAGATAGTTTCTCTTGAAGACTCTTGAAGAAAGATACGAACCACACTTCATTTTATTAAAAAACCCTAGAGTATAGAATAGGTGTCTTCTAATAAATGTTGGGTAAACTATGATGCATATTGGTAATTCCATTCTTAATAATATATGCACAACCTTTTCACCATGTTATGAAAGTGGAAAATGTAAACAAGTTGGTAGAATACTCATGAAGGTGATGGAGTTTGGCTTCACTCCTGATAATTGCATCAATGGTAAGAGCCTCAGAGCTTGATCAAAATTCCCCCTGTGTATATTTTGCAATCATTGAATTCCATTTGCAATTATTGAATTCCATGACATCACCTTTAACTAACCTATAACGTGTTTTTACTAGTTATCATTGCTTCATAGGTTTAGATGGTAAGAGCCTTAGAGCTTCATCAAAATGTGCCTTGTGTATATTTTGCATCATTGAATTCCATTTGCAATCATTGAATTCCATGATATCACCTTTAACTAACCTATAACATGTTTTTACTAGTTATCATTGCTTCTGCATCATTGAATTCCATTTGCAATCATTGAATTCTATGATATCACCTTTAACTAACCTATAACATGTTTTTACTAGTTATCATTGCTTCATAGGTTTTTCTTTTCTCGTGAACTTTGCACTCTATTGTTAATTGAATGAGTTAGGCAGTTAATTAGTTGTTAATTTTATAATTTAGGTGGTTTATTAATGGTTAGTTTGTTAGTTCTATACATTTTTATAAAGATTTTTTTACCCAGATAGGTCCTGTGTATATTGGAATTTGCATATAGGTCTTTTGTATATTGGAATTCGGGTGTATGGATTTTCATTCTTTAAAATATTGCAAAGTATGTTGACTATTCTTTTATTAGAATATTATTCTAACCCATTTCCCTAAGGGTAGTAGGAAGTAGAATGTCATAACACTACATGATATTTGTTGTAGAACTCAATCATCCTTTTAGATTTGAAAGTAGTGGGGACAACCAAATCTAGAGAGAATATTACCTTCAATGAATTGTATGATTACAGAATTTGTAGCTTGCCTCGTTAGTACTGATTCTATCCATTTAGTGAAGTAGTCTTTTGTTGATCCACTTGTGTTGAGATGAATAACTTGGATGAATTTCTCCTATAAAATCGAAACCCCGCTGTTTGAAAGGCACCTCCACTGAGATAGGTTTCAAAGGTAGAGGTAAGATTTTTCTCTTGCCTTAAAAAATATGACATCGATGAAAAGTTGAAACCTTTTTATAAATGTCTGCAAACAAATTGAACTAGTAAAAACCATCTCTTAGGATTGTGTTTTTTTTGGTTTTCTAGTAAAGATGTCCTCCACAGTCACCATGATGAAATTATTCCATGATCATATCTACTTCATCCTTCAATAAACAATTTAATAAAATATCTCTAGCATCCTTCTAATAAAAATATTGATTTAAAATATAGAACTTTACAACTTTCAGTTTGAGAAATCTTGCCTTGGTTTTTGTCAAACTAGGTGGAGCTTGTAAATTGTACAAAACATACATAATATCTGTATACTAGGGAGAAGTAACAAAATTTTTTGATACCTATGGAGTCGCCAGATCCTCCTGTTCATCAAGAGCAGCTACAAAGTTGTTGTCTAATACATGAAAATTTGACTCAGCCATTAATTTGGCTAATCCTTGACCTTTGATTAGTTTTGTGGGCTTTATTTCCATGTCATACTCCAATATTGTTGCTATCCATTTACCTCTTTTTCCATTTGGATCTATCTGACTGAGGATGTCTTTTACTACTACACTTGGAACATAAGCAATTATGTGAGAATGTAATACATACACTTTGAAATATTTCAAGGCCTTTACTAAAGAAAAAGCTTGCTTTTCCATGATATTGTACTTCAACGAAGAATCTATTAAAGCTCTGCTAAAAAATGTTATAGGTTCTTCATGTCCCTCCTTTCTTTTCTTTAATAATACTACTACAATAATATGTTCTGAAGCAAAGGAAAAATAATAATCTTTAGTGTAATCCATGCTAATCAGAACAGGAGCACAAGTCAAGGTTGTCTTTACATCACTGAATGATCTTTTGGCTTCAACATTCCATTTCATTTCTTTGTAATTCTTCAACATGTTTGTGATAGCTCTTAAGATCTCAGCTATATTTGGAATAAATCTCCTTATAAAATTTATTCTACCAATGAAAGACTGCACTTCTTTTTTGTTTCTAGGTGGATCAATTTTCATAATACCTTCAATTCTACTTGGGTCAATTCAAATACCATCTTTTGAAATTATGTGACCAAGTAGTTTACCTTCTTGTAAGCCAAACAAATGTTTCTTGGGATTTAAGGAAATACCAAATTTCCTACATTTCTCAAAAACTATTTTTAAATGAAGGAGATGATCCTCATCAATCTTGGAGAACACGATGATGGCATCTAGATAAATCAAAATAAATCTATCCTTCTCATATGCAAAATAAATATCCATTTCTCTCTGAAAAGTTGTTCTTGCATTCATAAGGCCAAAGGGCATCTTCACATACATGAAGGTTCCCCATGGTGTTGTGAAAGTTGTTTTGTGTTGATCATTTGGATGCATCAAAATTTGGTTGTAACATGAAAATCCGTCAAGCAATAAAATCTTGCTACAACCAACTACCTTCTATAGAATATGATCCATTTTCGGTAAAGGGTAGTTATCTTTGAGGAAAACTTTATTTAAGTTTCAGAAATCCACACATAATCTTATTTCTACAATATTTTTCCTTGCTGGTACAAGATTTGGTAACCATTTAGAAAACCTCAGAGGTACAATAATTTCAGCATAGAAAAAAAAGATTACCTCTTTTTCAATTGAAAGTAACATAATTGGATTCACCCTCCTCAATTTTTGTTTGAAAGATTTATGGTCCTCTTTAGTGGGAATAGTATGCTGAATAATGCGAGTATCATATGCCTTTAAATATTCGTATCCCCATGCAAACACATCAGAGTATTCTTTCAATAGATCAATGCATTTTTATTTGTCTTCAAGAGGTAAAGACTTGGATTATATTCAGTACCTATATTACAGTCCTCAACTTCGACTCCTTAACTGTATGATTTCAAGTTCCTATGAATCCTCACTGATCTGGTTCAACATTGTTTAATCTATATCCGTATCTACACTATTTTCGATATCAATATGTACATTCTCAAATTCTTCCTTTAACTGCAAACTTTTTCCTACTTGTTTATCACAACCAAACACCTGCCAATATCTAATCTTATCAGGTATAGTCTGTCTATGTTTCACTTCAATCTCATATTTTTTGTTGGGATGGAAATGAATCTTATAGGTACTAGCTAAGGTATCCAATGCATCAGCGACAATATTTTGACTCCTAGGAATCAAAGACAACTGATACTCTAGAAAACATTCCAAAAAACCCAAAACAACATTTCTGTAGGCCCTTAGCCTAGGATGTTTAGCTGAATACTCACCTTTAATCTGATTAATGATGAATCTTGAATCACCATGTACATAAATCCTTTTAGCTCATGACCTCTTCAAGACCTGCAATCCTAAAATAAGTGCTTCATACTCAACTATATTGTTGGTACACTCAAAATTGAGCTTGTAATAATATGTCTTTGATATGCATATTTTTGAGTTCGAGACCCAAACAACTACCCCTGCTCTATCCTTACTGATTTCCCCATCAAAATCAATATTCCAGAGGGATTCATTCTCCTCATCTTCAGTTTCAGTTTTCGATTTCACATCCTCTATTTTGCGTGATTTACTTTCCATATCTAAAATTTCTTCCTCTTCACATATATCATTGTACATAATGAAAGAGTCCATTTCTTAATGCACATAATAAAGTGGGTAATTATTAGGTTTATCGTGGTTTCTTACCATACATTTCATTAATGTTTCCTTATACAATCTCCTCTATTGACCAAAGACAGGAATAGTAACATAGGACATGTCCATCTGTAAGGTACCCTGTAACTTTTCCCCCCAAGATCTTGACAGGAGCATTCCATATTTAGGAGGTATATCAACTACAACAATATCCATGACCACACTCTTTGCTGGGATTTGGGCCAGAGTTACTCATAAATCATTGATGAGACCCAAGCATCTTACTTTATTATAATCAAAATAGTAAAGGTCTTTATAAGATATTGTTATATCAAATCCCAAATTTTCCATAATGAATCTAGGCATCATATTGTGTGAAGCACCAGAGTCTAGCATGGAATTATGCAAAATGTAGTCATGAATGTTTAGAAAAACATATAATGGTGGCACATTACCATCCTATGACAACCCTTCAACTTCAGGTCTGAATAATAACTTAGGTTGGTCATCACTTAAGTTAACTTTGTCTGTTTTGTCCCCTACTTTTAGTGCCTTCACGAATTGAGTTCTATACACATTCTTGTTAATCAATTATGTCAAAGGAAGAAAAATTTTGAGCTTGGCTAATTCATTTTCAATATTGAAAGAAGTTTGAGGTTCACCTACTTCTTTAATACTTACATCCTATTTTTGAGAAACCTCTTTTAGGGAATCATCCTTTGTCTAGCTAGTGGAAGGTGTATCAACTTGAATCTTCTCTTCAGGGTTTTTTGCAGCCTTATTTCATCTTAAATTATACTATTTGTGCACTTCCATAATAGTATTTTGATATCCCTTTTTATACTCAGATGATTCTGCAAGGATGACTTCTGGCTATGATAACAAGAACACATCTTGTTCCTCCTTGGTTAAGAAAATAGTATATAATTATCCTTCCCCAAAATGATTAATTTGATTCTCTTCAGGGTAATTTGCTATCTCATTTTATTCATCTACATAATTCTCTTAAAAAGGAGGTCTAATTTTTTGTTGACCTATTAGGGCTCTCTGCTCTCTTAGTTTAATTTGGGGCAGGTTTCTTGTAAAGTTAGGGTTTCCGATCTTTGAACCCCCTTGAGGTTCTCTTGGTGGAGCCCTATCACTCAAACTCACCCTTTCCATCATCCTTTCCATATTTCTAACTAATGTGTTTATATTTGCATATGATGATGAAGAAGAAGGTTCTTCTTTAATAGTCACCCTTCTATCAGCCTTTAACTTTTCTCTTTTGGCCAACAAATTTGCTTCTACACTAACAACATTTCTTTGCATTTCTTCTAGGGTAGTAGGATTTCTCTCCCTCAATTGATAAGTCATATCAAAATCAAATCCATCTAGAAATTAGATTAAAGCTAGCCCTGGTGGAGGTTGTATTGTTGCTAGAATAGAATTGTAAAAATTATTAAATCTAGTGCAATCATCCTGATTTGTTTCAATTGGAGCTCTCCTTAGACTCTCATATTCTACCAGGATCTGAAGAGGATTCTTATTTACTTCCCATCTTGAAAGGAAACTTTGGTGAAATTGTTCTAGATCTACAATACTACGTTCTGGTAATCCCCTAGACCATTTTCTAACTTCTTCTGCCAAACGTTGTGTAAACAACCTCATTTTCACATCATCATCATCAACTTCTTCTAAACATGAGAAGCCATTAATCTTGTCTATGTGTTGTTGTGCTATGGTAGGCCTAGTGCTATCAAATTGGGTTATATGTTGTCCATAATTTTGTGGCATGGAATTTATCTATGCTAGTAAAACCAAAGGGGCATAATGAGCTGCCATGACTGGAATATGAGAAGAGGATGAAACTGCAGTTGTGTTGGATGTTAAGGGTGGTAAAGAAGGTGGAATTATGACTTGCTGATTTGGTATATAAGGAGTCTGGATGGTATATGAAATGGGAACATTGGTGAAAAGAGAAACAACAGGAGGGGTTGAGGATGAGGCAGAAGAAGAAGAATTAGTTGATTGATTTGTAAATGGTTTATGGGCAGCATGATTCAATTTAGTCACCAAATATTCAAGTTTTTCAAACTATTTTATAACATATTTTTTAGAATCTGAAATGATAGGTTGATGTGTTGAGATATATGGTTTCAAAATATTTTCATCAAATACTGTCTCAGGGACAAAGCTTTTTGATTTGTTTCTGAAAAGACTATGGTCAAAGGGTAATTCAAATTCAATATTCTCAACAGTTATAAAAATTTATGGAAGGGGATTAACTCTTGGGAAAGGATTATTGCCTTCTTGGCTCTCTGAAAAACTCTTCTTCCTAATCAAATTCTCAGGATTATTCACAGTTTCAGGTGGGTTAGGATCTGGGTGGGATCTGGTGTAGATTTTCTTGGGAACCAGATCTCCAAATAGATTATTTATAGATAGGTATATGTACAAATTATGGGTGGAAAACGAGCCTAAATAGCTTCTACTTCATTGTCACCCATAGGAAATAGCTTTGGAGCTCTGAAAAGAATATTTACCAAGGAAATATTTTCTTTTTAAGGTCAGGTCCCTAGTATGGTTGCTAGAATGTTATCACTCTGTAATTTTCCTTGGATGAGGAAGGAAACTACAAAGATAACCATAAAACCACTTTTAAAACTGGGATTTAGCCCTTCTGTCTTTAGAGAGGGATCTCTCTATATGATTTAGATTTTTGATTCATATTTTAGGCTAGTTATTTAAGTTGTGAGTTGAGTTTTCAAAATTTTTGTTGAAAGATGCTCAAAAATTCCATTAGGAAAGGAGTCATAAGATTTTGAGTAATCAATCATAAAAATAATAGAGAAACTGCAACAGGGCAGGGTAGGCAAACTCCTGGATCTTATAGAGTGCTTGTGGTGTGAATAAGATGAATATGATTTAAGTTCAATTAAATATAGAGCATACTGGGATGAACTCTATACTTAATATCTGAAAGAAAACATGGATGTTGTTAGCAAACCAAAGTAGAGTATACTTAAGCAAATTCAACCCTTAATATTCTTGCAACAATAAGGAGGGAAAAATATATGGAAACTAAGGAAAAGAAACAATATTAAATGAAAGAACACATCACCAATTGCTTGACACGGGAATCCTAGAACAAAATTTCTATGTGTTTCTATCAATTGATCACTTTGAGTGCAATCCACAACTTACATCAATGTACAACTCTTTTCTCTATACAAGTTCCAACGTTATTAAGTCTTATTCCAAAAAGGAATTGGTTACAAAATAATTATCCAACAAAATTACATATATTTCTGAAACAAAACTAGAAAATAGAAGTTCTCGATAAATTTTGCTATTTGTTGAAAATTTGAAAGAAATTTATTGTTGATTGTGGCTAATATCTAACTCCTTTTATTTGTCTTGTTGCCAAAATTGTAGGTCTTTTGTTTATCCTTAAAAGGTGAACAAGTCCCTAAACTGTAGTTATAGCATTTCTGCTATCTTAATAGTCCCTCTACAATTGCTCCTTCATTATTGTTCAATTCTACTAGAAAATATTTAACATTCAAAACTGGAAATTGTTTTATTAATGTTGATCCTCTACCTTAGAATCTAGAGCGGCTATAGTTGTTTTTGCACAAGTTTGTTGACTTTACATTCCAAACTATCATCCCCTCTTTTGCTTCATTTAAATAGGTTTCGACCCATCCATTTGTTTACACTTTTGCATGGTCTCATTGGAGAAATTTCCACCTTATGGTTTCACTAACGCTCCTCAACCCTTTGCGCTTTTTCTCCTCTGGCCTTTATTTTGATATATAACCAGGCTTAGTGATTATCTACTTAATGTTATCGAAAGCCTTTGCTTTCAGTCCTGGTTGCTTTGCCTTTAGCCACTTCCCTCATTTCTTTACCATAGGACTGAGGGCTATGACCATTGGCCTAGCCTTGAGGTGTTAAAGCTTTTATTCGTTGTTGGGGTGATTTTTCTTTCTTAAGTGCTTCAGCGCTTGATTCTTTAAGGCTTAACGACTATGTGCTAGTCCCAATATTGGAGCTCCTTGTGATCGAAAACTTTTTAGGTGGACAATGTTACAAAGCGCTGATATCCCTCAACCTTCGATTTGCGACCTCCAACGTGACATCATCAGTGCCACTTGGCACATCGTGAGTGGTGACATGTGTCACCCTGATTTACCCCCTTAGGACCCCTCAAAACACCAAACTTCCTGCCACATGTCTGTTGTACCTCCACGTCATGTTGATGTCAGATGCCACATGGATTTATCAGAAAAAATCATATTCCGTCATGCATCCCACTAGAGGAGAGAGAAAAGGGCCAATCCTGCTTTGGGTTTGCGATGAATTTCTTTGTTAACTTGTTTCAGCACTTCCGTGGAAGTTTAACACTATCGACGTATTTTCATGTCGTAACTTCACATATCGCAACTTTTTAAAGTTGTCACTCCTCTGATTCACCAATTAGCGATATGCAATATGCCTTGGACCCCATCAATGCATCTATTGTTGCTTCGCTGCTCTACCATTGTCCTTTGGTGTTGCGATCATCGATGTGTGATTGTTGATATGGTTTATGTTATGCTGCACACTAGACCTTTCATCGTCAATCATCGATTGCTCTGGATCTCTGATTTCCAATCATTGATATGCCCTAGACCTCTAATATGCTCTTTGCCCTTCCTTTGAAAGGTTTCAAACCTTTAAACTTCAACATGCCATATATTTTGATCTAGGAGTCCATTTTTGGACTTCCAAATACCATTGGAAAGCTTGTTCAGAGAAATTTCCAATGGAGAGGGTCCAATGTAGCCTTTAAGTCCTTATACTACCTAGAAAATGACTAAAAATGTCTTTGCTCATTTCCTCTTTGGACAATGTAAAACACACCTAACATGATGATCCTTTACATGAAGCCTACAACTACCATATGAATCCTTCTGAGCCATTGTTGGCTTGTTGGGGCCTGACCTAGGTTCAGAAGTGATTTAGCCAAATAAATCCTGAGACTACTCGCCCTTTTGGCAACAGTCTGTGGTGCGCAGACTGAGGTCTCACCCGAGGTAGTATGGGAGGGTGCTGGAACCAGGTTTCCGCACCGTAGGGATGTTTTGATGAAGTCAGGGAAGTTCGCAAACCAATCCTGTGTGCTTGCACTGCTCCGCGCAGCTGTCTGACCTTCGCATAGCTCGTGAAGAGGCGCGTTCTAGATCCTTTAACCTTACTACATTATTATTATAGATCTTAACTTAATTTTGTGGGCCCAATATTGTTATCAATCATTCAACATTCATAACAAGTGCGTGCAATCATAAACTATAAAGAGATGCATAAACATATAATAGAATCATAAACACACAGATCTACGAATAGATGCACAATATTTTAGAATCAACTTAGCTTTTATTAAACTTATGTTTCGTTACAATCCCAACTCCACCCTGTGCACTCAACTGCAAGGGTCCACGCACACAGTTGCGGACTCTACCAGGCCTCTACCCACACAGCTGCAAAGCCTCTTCCTCTTCCTACAACCCAAGACTTGGACTTACAGACTCAGATTGAATATCGCATTCAAAAACCCATAATACTTAGATCGAGACTAACCAACTACTAAAACCTTACTTCTACACTTAGATCCTCGCTCTATTTATACATTCTATATTAACTTGCAATATTTTTGGCGGACAACCCTAGAGTCTCACACTCCATGCGCACATTTCACAGGTTCTTACATTACTTTTGACCAAAATTCAGGGTACGATCCCCAAAAACCCACTATGGGGGATCCGCTGCCCAACAGGCCCCTAACACAATCATCGTGACTTGTCCCGAGTCACTCGGTTGGTACAGTGATCTTTGCTCAGAGTCCATCCAACAACTTCTACGCTTCATGGGTGTCTACCACACATTCATCCTTTGTTTGTTGTACCCATTGTGTGCGTATCTCTGATGCTTCATTGGCAGGTGCAATTCCTTGCCTGAGTGCATATACGCTCTGCATCTATGCCAACTTTCCCTCGATCTGGGCTGTGACCGTGAATGCTTCCTCGAGCCAAGGCTGGATGCATTCTTTAAGCACTACTTCTTTGTGATGCACAGTGTCCACCTGTGCCTTTAGAGTCTAGGTCTCCCTCATCTTGGCCAATCGCTGAGTAAAGGCCATTGTCTGCGCGATCCCCCAGACATTGTCATAGGCCTACTGCAACTCTCGTGCTTCGGTCTCTAACCGTTGTAGCGTTGGGTCTTCCTGCAGTGAATTGAGGGTAACGGGTGACTGATCCAGCAATATCATGCAGTGGTCTACAGTGTGAGATATCACTTCCAACCCTGATTGAATGGCGCAGTGGCACTGCTCTCTAACTTTCGGGGGTGTAGGGAGTTGTGCCTTCAGTCGCAGCTTTGTGATCTGCAAGTTCAACTCCAACTAAACCTTCACAACCTCCTCTTGGGTCTTGCAGACTCTAGCTGCCAGTTGGTGAATCTTTTCCATGGTGAGGAGTGCCACCGGCATGGCCAACTCCGATGTTGCTACAGGCCTCCTCCACAACCTATTCAAATCCTTGGTTTTGTCTGACTAGGTTGTAGCGCTGCAAGCTGAGTTGTTCTAAATTTACCCTTTGCTCGCTCAAGACTTGGAGGGCGTGACCCTCCCTAGCACGAAGCTCAGCAGTTACCCCATCCTACAACTGGTATAGGGTTTCTCTAGGAAGGGCGGCCAAATTCAACCCCCAGCCCCTCATGTCACCTTCGGCTTCTGCTAAGGCTGCACCTTCTGGTAGCACCAAAGTGTTCGTTGTGCGGGCGTGCAACATCTACTCAACTTTGGATGGACCTTCTGAAAGGTGTGGTGTCATCACTCTCAGGGGTCGCACCTGTAATGCCTACAACTGCGACAATTATATGCTCCGTCATCAATTCTTTAAGAGCATCCTTGGTGACATTGCGAACTGGTTCGCCACTATCAGGAAGGGCTCCCTCAGAGGTCTTAATTGTCTTTGTCTTCTTCCACGCGGTTGGCTTCTCCTGGATGCGTGATCTCTTGAGTTGGGTTGATTTGGTTGTGTGTTCCTTTGCCTCAGCCTCATTATATATGTCCTACTCTGTGGACATTTTCCTGAACTTCCTCGGTCTCTTCAATGGGTGCGGTTGTGGTTTTTTCCATCTGCATTGTCGTTGTTGCCTCAGCTGCCTTCCGCTGTGTGGCCGCTTCCTGTTCATGGCACTTTCTCTCCGCCATATTCATGATGTGCAGCTTGGTTTCCCTCTTCTGCTATTTTGCTGCGATATTTTCCATCTCTGCCAAGTCCAAAGTGCACCACTCCAGAGACCATGCTACCATTACATTGGATATTGCATCATTCATTGCAATGAACGGAAGCTTCACCCACGTGCGGGCTGGATCCTTTCGCGTTCGGATATATAGATTATGCATATCTGTCTTGAATTCTACCGCACTTTGAAAACTGTTGTAAAATGTTAGGGACAAGTGCGGCCTACAATTGATCCAAGTTTGGATGCTCACCTCCACGAACACCCAAAACACCTAGATCTCATGAACCCTCATCGCATATTTCATTGCCCAGAGCAAGGTGTACATCGTGGCTTCAAGTAAGTTCCTCTCAATGGTGGGAAACTGGTTGTCCGCTCGCAGCTCCCCTACGAACAGTAGGATGGATAAGAGAAACCACGTGTAGTGGAAGGTCTTACCCTGCTCCTGGGCCTCCTAATAATTCGTCAAAAACTCATTGTAGAGATGTTGCACCCAGTTTAATTGGACTGCCTCTGCACACTGCTCTGCCAACGCAATTACAAATGTTGCCACCTCGTCTATGCGGCATTTCCTCATAAGCTTTCCAACCAGTAGTTGGGTGGCTACATGCACCTGCTTGCCCTTGATGCTTGCTATTACATACCCTCACTTCCTCTTCTCTAGCTTATATTTGGCCTTCATAGCTTCTGTGAGGGCCAAGTCACTACTCTTTCCCGCTATGGCTATGGGATTATTTCCTTTGATGGGCAGCCGTGAAATTCAATGAATTAAATCGGCTGTGATGGGAATCAGCTCCTCCATCTAGAGATACCCATCATGTACTAGACATAGTAGCTACCGAATGACAAAAATTTTGATGGGCGCGTGGTGGTAGTGGGGTATCCATTGCAGATGGAGCAACCCAGCCTTCTCCACCCTGTGTAACCATTTCTTCTGCAATAATTGCTCCGCAGCCAACTATGGGAACTTATCACTATCTGCAAGGTCCCAGTCTTCAAACTTTATATTAGGTACCCATCCCAACAGCGGACCTTCAAACCTTAGTTCATCTGGAAGAAGCCAGGTCTAGAGCGCACTCTTTGTGGCCTCCAGGTCCTTCGGTATCTTGGCTATCCCCTTCCATGGGGGGATGTAGGGGGGTAACTTTATCACCGAAGGTACTTGGGAAAAATTCTCTAGCTCATCGTTCTGTGCTTCAATTTGGGCGATTATGGCTTTCAAATCTTCCTCCTCCTCCTCTATTTCAACGATGACAACTTTTCCCTTCTCTGCATTGTAAATTGACTAAATCATGGGTTCCGTGGTGATACTCGGACTGGCCCCATTGTCTACTTGTCTTTCCGTGGTCGTGACATGCATGGGGACTTTGGAAAGTCTGGTGTAGTTGCTGCCTCTCCAGTCTCTTCCTGGGTCACATGGGGCTCTAGGGTAACTTCCACAAATTACACTCTAGTTCTCAAAGCCATCATTGTTTCTACACTAGATTCGCTTGGTTGCATACTCACGGGTGGCAAGGTAGCTTGGTGCTCAATGATCTGTACTAGCTCAAATCTCAAACAACTAAGTATTGCCTTGAGGCTACCCCAAGGTATTTTATAGTAGAATTTCAATTCGACCATTCCCTCTACTTTTGAGTCATTAATACTCTTGGCGGAAGATTGTCCTAGATCTAGCTCTTTATTCTAATCTTAATGGCCCGCTGCCCACTCGTTTCTACCTTAAATTGGACCTCTTTTCATGAAAAGTGACATCAATGGTCACCTCCCATCCTACCCGCGCAGCAGCATAGCCCCTTACGCATGACCATGACCCCTGTGACTTACTGGCCTTGCGCAAAACCTCCTTTCCCCGCAGCTCTCCTGTAGGCTTGTTTATAGGCCCGCGCCTTCTTTCAACTGCTTGGAGCGTTGGGACTATGCTTCCTACAGATAATCGGGTGGTCGCACCCCTGGTGCGAGGCTTCACTTTTCCTTCTAGCTCGGGCCACGGACACCCTTCAAACACCCTTTGCGTCCAATAGTCCGTCGCGTTCTTCTTTGTATGGTATGCTCCCCTGTTTAGTGAGGTGCGGTTGCAGCCATGGTAGCAGGATATTAACTCCTTCTAATGTAGTAGTAGGGCTGGCTAGACTTGGTTCCATCATGCTTAGTTCCTCGTGGCCACTTGCGCGACTGCGGTTTCCAGTTCACTAAGTTCTTCATCCAATGTCATGCTTTTCTTCCTCAGTCGTGTCCAATCTTCATCGAGTTCACGAAGTTTCAAACTTCCTCGCCAAATGGCTTCGTGTAGCTACCTAATTCCTTTACCTATGTCCTCACATCTTGCCCTAACTGCGGGAGCTGTTGTCTAGGGATTCTTCTTTCCTCTCCTAGTTTCATTTCTTCTTATTAGTGTTGGGGTCATTTTCGCGCTCCGCATTTTTCTTATGGCCCTATAGACCCATCAAACCGTTGGTACACGCAGGTCCTAGTCAATTCTTCTTGCCTTGTGAACTATGTTCATGACTCCGCATAGCTTTTTGAACGCTCTGTCATGGACTATTTGTGGGGTGCGTTGCCTTCCCTACTACCGCGTTGGGTTCTGATTTTCAATCCTTAGTCTGGGAGGTGCTTGTATAGCATCTGTTTGCACCCATCGACACAAGTGGGCACGCAAACTACTTTGTCATGGTTGCCTGGCTCACGTTTGTTGTTGGAGACTCCCAAATCGTAAGCGCATCCATCTGCTGCCAGTTTCCACTATTCTTCCGGTGTGTATTCCACCATCGTGTAGGTGTCGCGCGCACCACCCATTCTAGCGCACCGTACCATTGTTGTTCTAGTACGGTGCTTTCTAATTTCTCTAAGAAGTCATCCATGCCTATTACACCATCCTATGTTGGTAGTTCCTTTGCTTCGGTCGTCACTCACCGTAGTGATTTAATCATCATGTTGAAATTCAACGTTGTTACTTCATGCAACTGGTTCTGCCAGCGTTCTATCTCTTCATCTAAATCCAAAGTATAGGAACTGTCGCACTCCCACGAGATTCTCTTATCTGCAGTCGATTTTACGTGGTCCTGATCTTGCGTCGTTATCTGGAAAATGTAATCCAGCTCATCGTCGATGTCCTCATCGCGCACCGATTCAATGTAGCACGCACCTTCGGTTGAATCTAGTGAAATGACTATGCGAAGGGACTTTTTCTCGAATATCATCTTCCGCTTCTTCAGATTGATGACTCCATTCATCTTAGTGGCCCAGTCTATTCCTAGCAACACGGGGTAAGGGTTGCTGTCATCAACAATCTCTATCACCTCAAAGTTTGTCTGCGTTCTCGCGCCTTCGATATCAACTTTTACCCCTTGCAACCTCCCCATGGGCAAGACCTTTTGTTGGTTCTCCATCCATAATTGAATAGGGGACCACTACAATGCCAGCTTGCCCATGCGTTCCTATGTCTACTTTGGTAACACATTTGCATCTGAACCCAGGTCTAGAATTACTTGATCCATTTCATATCACCAATCTGCACCATTAATCTCATCTCCCTCCCGGTGTGCAATGTATGTTGTCTTAGTTTCCGGACTACGCACGGTTCCCCTGACCCTGCGCACCTAGTTATCAATTCTGTAGTCCTTTAATCGCCTTGTTGTCGCGCAACAATCTCATGCATGTCTCTTGAAAGGTAGTTAGCATAGAAGAATCCATCCCTGTCTCTGGTTGATCCTTACTACCTAAAGTAGAGGCCTCCATGAAGCTCCTCTTAGCTTCCATAAATGTCTCCTTTGTGCATTCCAAGTCAAAATTAGGTTCCTTTGTAGGAGCCTTGCGAACCCATGTATCTTCCTTGAGCTGCTTCCCCTTATCTTCCCCTATGATCGCGCCGCTTCTGAGCACCATGTTTACATTGGGGTCTTCTTTGCGTGGTTCAGACCTCATCATTTGAATATTCTGCGTCGGATTATGCTGAATTACCCCTTTCTCGTGCATCTACGCAATCAATGTAGGACAATCTACTTCTTCACAATCGAACTGAGCACAGTATGAAAAAGGTAGTCTCGTCGGGTTGGTACAATCGCGGGCATAGTGTCATGGTCCTCCACAATTGTAACATATTAATTATCTGCAGCCCCTTCCTGGTCCCATTCCTCCTCATTCTCGACCTCGCCCTTGGAATCCAATGCATGCCATCCCCGTTATTGGGTCAAGGCCTCACATCTACATCTGCATTCTATATGCTGGGGTCCGCTCCATCATTAACTCACAGCCATGAAAAGTACACTCATTGTGGCCCACTGATCTACAAAAATTGTAAAATAATTGTTGGGGAGTCTATGTATACTTCTGCAAAAAATGACACTCATCCGTCGTGTGCTTTCCTTCCACCTGGCAGATCGTGCACCAGAGTGTAGGTGTCATACTTGGCCCTGCTTGTGCCTCTGGTCTCAATAACATCGGCCCCCCTCCTACCAAGTAGTTTGCGAATACTGGACAGTGATCCTTATCGTGGCCTTGGCCTTTACTTTTTATGCACCACACTTTTTCGTGTGCCTCTGGCCGAGGTGCCCTATCCTGCTTCAAGCTCTGCATTTCCAGGCAAAGATTCTAAAGTTTCACATGGATCTATTGAACTCCCAATCCCGAATACTATATCGATGTTTCATGCAACCTTATTGCCATTTCCAACGCTTTTGTCCGGGTTGAAAGCTTCTGCTGTGACAACGTCGTCCTCAGGTGTGGTTTCAAAGATACCACAAACCACACGTGGTGTTGCACATCTGTTAGCATCATATTAGCCTCGTGGATCATAGCCTTTAGTCTCTGATCTAGATCCCAGGGGGTCTTGCCTGGAAGCATCACGATCTTTTTAAATCCGATGATGATTGTGTCTCTGATTTCGGCCGGCTAAATTCTTTGTTCAATGCATCTTGGATCTCCACTATTCCTGCATTTGGGTGATCATTCAAGTGCTTGATATACCATGTCAGCATGCGATCCTGCAACGCACTTACCAATGTGAACTTCTTAATGTTGTCATCCATGACCCCTTGTGCTTCCCACACTGTCTTTACCATGAACCAGAACTGGTTTGGATCCTCATTCCGTACTCCTCTGAATATGAGTAGCTTGATCGCATTCACCATGCTGAACCGTGGGGTTGGTGGAGGTGGGGTGGGTGAAGATAGAGGTGAAGCAGGTGAAATGGGTGACGGCGTAAGTGGAGGTGATAACTGCGGAATGCACTGCCTTATCAAACTGACCGCACTTCTTGGAGAAACCCAAACGCACTCTTCCTCGCTCTCTTGCGAAGGTGAGATTAAGGGACTATCTCCTAATCCTTTGATACCTTTGTAGATATTTCTGCTTCACGTCGTTCCAATCATTAATGTATTCACATAACTCGTTTTTCACATAACAACATCTTAATCTAGGTATTCAGGGATTTAATGTACCTACCTCATGGTCCCTTAAGAAAACATCGTTCTCCTTCGCTATAGCTCATGGTTGTGTCTATCGTGAACTCAGTGATAAATCCCCCTATTATCTGGTTGATCCAATGGTCCACTACCCAATGGTCCACTACCCATGCGATCTTATCTTTTGATGCCTCTAGTCTGTGCACTAACTCCGGAGTCCACACTATCTGTTGACTAAGCTTATACCTTCCCTAGCTGTCGGCTAACGTCGCGATCCAATTATATGGCTTTGAAGAGAAGGACGCGAAAAAGATCTCATGGATTTCCGTATATACATAGCGATCCAGCCACCTCTTCTTAGATATCCACGGAGTTCTGTTTTCCTGTGTCATGAACTCATGAAGCTTCTGATCTAACCAATCTTCAATTTCCTTATTCGTAGGATTCCAGTGTTCTTACATCAGACATCCCTTAGGCAGATCCCAGTATTGGCAATGGAACCATTTGTTGGATTGCTGGGGCCTGACCCTAGTTCAAAAGTGATTTATCCAAATAAATCTTGAAACTATCGGCCCTTTCGACAATAGTCCGCGGTGCACAGACTGAGGTCTCACCCGAGGTAGTATGGGTGGGTACTGGAACCAGGTTTCCGCACCCTAGGTATGTCTTGATGAAGTCAGGGAAGTTCGTGAACCGATCCTGTGAGCTCGCACTGCTCCACACAACTGTCTGACCTTCGCGTAGCTCGCGAAGAGGTGTGTTATAGATCCTTTAACCTTACTTCATTATTATTATATATCTTAACTTAATTTTGTGGGCCCAATCTTCTTATCAATCATTCAACATTCATAACAAGTGTGTGCAATCATAAACTGTAAGGTGATGCATAAACATATAATAGAAGCATAAACACACAGATCTACGAATAGATGCACAATATTTCAGAATCAACTTAGCTTTTATTAAACTTCTGTTTTGTTACAATCCAAACTCTGCCCTACGCACTTAGCTGCAGGGGTCCACACACACAACTGCAGACTCTACTAGGCCTCTGCCCACATAACTGCAGAGCCTCTTCCTCTTCCTACAACCCAAGACTCGGACCTACAGACTTAGAGCGAATATCGCATTCAAAACCCCATAATACTTAGATCAAGACTAACCAACTACTAAAAACTTACTTCTACACTTAGAGCCTTGCTCTATTTATACATTCCCATGGTCTGCAGACCATGGGTAGGCCAACACATTCTATATTAAATTACAATATTTTAGGGTGGACAGCACTTGACTCTCATGCTCTGCACCCGTATTTTGTGGGGTATTAAATTACTTTTGACCAAAATTCAGGCTACAAGCCCAAAAAAACTGTTATGGGTGGATCTACGGCCCAACAACCATGTACTGCACACACATTCATGCCAGTCTAGTTGACATCCGTGCGAACATTCATGCACAATACTAGCACAACCACCATCAATATTTCCAACATTCACTCATGAAAACTCACTCATGATCCCGTGGGGACCTTACTATTCAAATCAAGACTAATGGACCTCTTTTGACACACATGTTTTCAATGGCTTGACCAATTTGAGATGTTAATACAAAAATAATTGAGACTATAATACCTAGTGAATTTATAGGCTAAACTTCACCAACAAATTCTAAAAATAAATAAGTGGACAGACATAATTTGATTACCTATAGTATAGGACCCTAATAGTGTGATGGGGTTCTAATGTTTTGGTTGAGCTGGATTGTCGAATGGATTCGAAGTTGAGTGCGGTTGATCTCTGAATGATAGAACACATGGCTTACTAACCCTTGAAGTGGACTATGGGTTGTGGTAAAGCCAAATTTTGTGTTGGCTTAGTGGGCCTAGGAATCCTCGCCTATTTAATGTTCAGATATATGGTAAAACCTAGAGGTGGGTGCTCTCCATCAAGCCTAGTAATCCTAGGATGGGATATGCAGTAAAGCCTGGAGAGTGGGTCTCAGTTTAGGGCCTAGTGATATGGTGTGGATTGCAGTAAATCCTGAGAGACTAGGAGACAAGGAAATTTCTCATGGTGTTGGTGGAGAAATTAATTGGCATCCACTCTTGTTTGGCCTAGTTATATGGTGGAGATCATGGTAAATCCTATTATTACATGTTTATTATGTTGGCCTAGTGATCTGGTATGGAGTATGGTAAAGACTAGTTTCTATTGATGAGGTTGAGGTGGTTTAGCCTCGATATGCCCTAGTTGGTTCTTTTGGTTTGAGTCCCACAATCATGCTTGGAATATGGCACAGGGGTGAATGGCTGAATAGAGATTTGGCTCAACCATATTATGGTTGGGTGGAATGTGGTAGTCCCATCTTAGGTTTGTATTTTACATCATCAATATGAGGTTATTTATCCTTGTCTTTCCATGAGTATTATAATGGTTTATATGTGGATCATATGGCCATGATTTCCTTAGCATTTTTGTTGCTATTACGTTGGTTATGTATATGTTTTATGACAATGGATATGTATGGCTCTCATCATGTTTTTACTTGTAAATGAATGAACAATATATCTATGACCTAATAGATGATAATGCAGCTAATGATATATGGGAACAATGTTTCTTAGCAATTCTCATATAAGTATGAAAACCCTATGCATAAATTTGTTTCTTATACTTGTAGATTGCATTGCTGCTAAGTGTTTGATAGAATATCAGTCCTAGTTGGGTATGGTTAGGCCTAGTATTGGAGTTAGTTTTTGTTTATTAGTCTTGTCATCATGTTTTTAATGGATTTTGGAAGTTACAACAAGTTCTAGGTTGTGGTCGGAATTCTGGGTTTTAAAAGTGCCTTAAATCTTGTAGATGTTGGCACAAGTCTACTAGAAACAGTCCCTGCACGCAAGCATGTAGGATTTTGGGAGCGTCTATAGCTCTCTATACGCTGGCATGCCCATATCATGGGAGCATCAAGAGGTTTAATAGCTTTGGGACCGAGGGGCATAATACCCGTGTGGTTTGGATGGCTCATGGGAGTGTTGTTGTTGATGTGGGAGTTATGTTTGATGTGTTTCCATCGATTCCACTTCCTTAAGGTCACCTATGAGGTTGAATCATATCATAGTAGCCTCTCGTCACATGTTTACCCTAGTTGTCTAGTTACTTGGGTAGATGTGGGAGGAGGGTGTTACATAGTGGTATTAGAGCACATTGCACTCTCTTTGGGTCATATCTAATACTGCATAGTGGTATCAGAGCATGGTTCACCCCTCAGACTGGATGGGATGTGTGTTGGTCATGCATTCATGTCAATTTCACATGTGTTTCTTATGCTTGTAGTCCATGTGTTTTTTGCATTTTCATGGCGTTGATCATGGTGGTGGTGATGATTCCATGTGAAGGTTGATAGTGTTGTTATGGAATGTGTCATCATGTGTGTATCGTTGTATATGCAATTGTTATGCATGTCAATGTCTATATGTTGCTATGCATGCATTATGATGGTGAAGGTTGTTGTTCATGAGGTCATTGTATGAAATTAGGTCATCATGATGTTTTTGGTATGTTATGATTCTAATATGTTGGCCGAGATAGAGTAGGAGATGAAGATCATCAAAGTGAAGTTGCAACATTGAACCTCGAGGTAAGAGCATGACGTCATATAGATTTGTATGTTTGGCATGCAATAATGCTATTTAATGGATTTTTATATTAATTAAGGTTATATACATTAGGTTTACGTACATGTCTATTGATGTTATGGTTACATACATGATAGATGCTAGTTGATTAGTGTAGTCATATGCACACGTGTCAGATAGTCATGAATGATAGTAACCTATGGTTGCATGCATGGCTATTGTTGTTTTACGTTAGATAACTTGATGATTAGGTTATATGTTGTTGATGAGCATGATATATAACTTGTTGTTGTTATATGCTAGTAAATTGATGATTAGGGTTATTACATTAAGATCTTCATGTTATATGTATTGGTCTATGCAAATGGTTAGGGTTATGAAATTTAGGTATGGGTTAATATGTTTTGATATTATGTCATACTAATCTAGACTGACTATGAAAATGTGATTATTATGTATGAATCAAATTTTTTTATGAGCTTATGATGTGAACATGTTAGCTAGTTACTGTTATGGATATCATGACCTTATTTATGTTTGAGTTGATATGTTGTGAATTTATATCGTGTAACTTGATTGTACAGAGAAGATAGCCTCCCTTGAGATACATTAAGGTATGATCTTTCTTATATCGTCTTCTTTGTGATTGAATTTTTGACTATGCCATCTGTTTGGTGTTTAAGTGTTTGGTGTCTATTATGTTGTCTAGTTGATTTATCTAACATGGTACATTTATAGTTGTTTGAATGTTTGATTAATTGTATGATATGAGTATGTGACTATAAGATTGCATGAAGAAATGATCTTGTTTTAATATGGTTTCACTAACACGTGTTGAGACAATTGATATGTACTTGAGTGTAATAGGTGACATTTGTAGTATTATGTCTAATGATTATGAGTTGACTATGAATTATGACATGATAAAGGTTGATTTCAAATTTACAGATATGATTATCTTGATATTTGGAACATGTGTTTGACATGTGTAAACAGTGCAAGAAACATGCTTGGTATTAGCATGACAAGGTAATAGTTGATGTATTATATAACCAACAGTTGGTTGATGTGACAGTGCACAGTAAGCCTTGATTGCAACAAGGTAAAAAGATAAAAGAAATGAATTGGAAAATAATTCATTTGGTTATGTTTGAAAACCCTAATTCCAAA
Organism: Pinus taeda; assembly: GCA_000404065.3. Lineage (NCBI taxonomy): Eukaryota > Viridiplantae > Streptophyta > Pinopsida > Pinales > Pinaceae > Pinus > Pinus taeda. Next base: position 6,125 of record APFE030710820.1, on the reverse strand, counting down.
CAAATGAGTGATTTGCATATAGGAAGTCTTATTAACCCTAATTTGTCTAAAATTATGTGGATATGTTATATACGCATGGACATGTATTTGATAGGTATAACAACTGATGTCTAGTTATAGTGAGATCTATCAATGGAATTGGAATCCCTTGAGACATGTCGCAGATGTGTTCAATTACAAGGAAACGTGCTTGGCACAACAAGATAAGGTAATTGACATATTGTTATGTTTATTTATGTACTGAAAACTAGGTGTTTATGGTGGTATGATACATGGAATTTCATGGCAAGAGACTGACATGAAAGTTTGAATAAGGCTCAGGTTGAACTTTCCTTTGGAAGCCTTGGGAACTCATGGGGATTTATTCATGGTGTTTGTTGCTAGTATTGTGCTTTCAGTGTTTTTTGAGTTGCTTTTGCTTGATTTTCAATTATGTTTGTGTCGTGTGCATGGCCATGCCACTTTGTTTGTGGTGTTGTATTGTTGTTGGTTTTCCATGGTTTTATTCTTGTTTGCTTCTCAATATTTCCTTTATTGCTTTGAGAGTCTTGGGAATTGATTGGGGAAGGAGGAAGTTAATGGAGCTTAGGGAGAGTTGTGTCGTACCCAACAAGAAATGAAGGACTGAGATGAAGTTGGTGCATGTGTAAGGGTAGCTAAAGGTAAGAGTATGATAGTTGACTAAATTGGTTTGGTCCACTGGTGTAAATGGACAGTGCCAGTACAATCATGAGAAAGGTAACAGGAAAGGTGAAGTAAATTGATCTGAGGCGTTAGCTTCCTTGGCTATGTTGGGAATGATTTTTCTCAATGTTGTGCATGGTGTGCACCGATAAACAGAGTTATGTTAACCGTGACCTTGTTTTATCTGGTAATTATGTTATAATCATGATTATGATGATGTTTATATATGTATACATGTATGTATGTATGTATGTATGTATGTATGTCGTGTTTGAAAGGGTCGTCATGGATCATGGTTATTTAACACTAATGTTTATATGTATATATGTGTGTATGTATGTCGTTGTAGAGACATGATCATGATTGTTTTATGCTAATGTTTATGTATATGTATGTATGTATACATGTATCTATGTCACTACCCGACATGGTTGTCAGGGATCACTCTTATGGAGGAATGATTGCTTACGCATGTGAATGACATGAAAAGGTTCCTCACTTATGAGGAATCAAGTGGTAGAGTAGTCATGACAAATATATGAGGTTAGTATCATGTGGATAAGAATTGATATTATATTATTGTATTATGCCTATGTTTATGTTATGAAAGGTAACATTGAAGGATACACTAGCATAATTAAAACAATGTGATTTGTGGCATGCTAGAATAAGCATGGATGGAAGAGAGACACTAGAAGCAAGGTTGCTTGGTCGAGACAATGTGTTTTGGATGTGTGGTACTATTGTTGTGCATATGTTGCATATGTTGTACATTTTTTATCTCTGATGTTGTGCGCATGCGGTGTTGTGTATATCTAGTGTGTGTACGTGTTGTTTATGCAATGTTATGTACAAGGTGGTATAGATAGTGTTGTGCAAATGTTGCATATGTAGTGTTGGGTATAGATGGTGCTATTTACATGTTGGACATGTAGTGTTGTGTACATATTGTACAATGTGCATGGGATATGCAATGTTGTGTGTATATGGTGTTGTGTGCATGTTGTACATGTGGTGCTATGTAAATATGGTGTTGTGTGCATGATTGTATAAGTGGTTTTGTAACCATGTGGCATCATGTGCATGTTTTACATATGTTGTTGTCTGTAGGTGATGTTGTGTACATGTGGTGTCGTGTACATATTGTACATGTGGTGTTGTGTACGTTTGGCATTGTGTACACATTATATAAGTGGTACAATGTACATGTTGGGTTGTGTACACATTGTGAAAGTGGTGCCATGTACATGTGATGTTGTGCACATGTTGTGTAGGTGGTGCTTTGTACAGGTGGTACTGTGTACATGTTTTGCATGTGGTATTATGTGCATGACGTACATATTGTGTTGTTTACATGCAGTACTATGTATGTGCATTCTGTAGTTGTGGTATTGTGGCATTTGTATTCGTTGTGTTGTACTTTGTGTACGTATATGTATTGTGTTCTACATCAGGTGTAGGTGTATGTATTACGTGGTGGTGTACACACGGATGTAGGAATATGTATTGTGTTGTGTTTTACACTGGGTGTAGGTGTATGCATGGTATGTCGAGTGTAGGTGCATGTATTGCATGGTATTGTATGTTGTATGTGGTTGTATGTGTGTGATGTAGACTATGTGTATGTGCACATGGTTGAGGAGAAGGTATTGGGTGTTTTTCGAGCGTGGAAATCAATTCAGAGTGTGTATGGAATAAAGACAAAGGTAGAAGATAAGGATTGATTAAAGGATAAGTATCAATACTTTATTTCAGTATTAATATGAATGTGATTTATGATTTTGGTATATGGTGATTACATGTGATCTATGATTTTGGTTTATGATGGTTACATGTGATTTATGATTTTGATTTACGATAGTCAATTTTGAGCTAAGAGGATGTGATACGTTTACTCATGATGATTTGATAAAACAATTAATTTGAATTGTTGGGATAGGAAGTAAACATGATTGGAAGTGTACCTTATTAATGAGCTACCAATGAGGTATGATGTGAATTTATTTCAATTTATTTTAAATCTAATGGAATCCATGTGCTTGGTATAGGAAGCATGAAATACCTGGTTGGGTGGTTGAAATCCACTGCAAGAATTAGTAGCAATGACAAAAGGAACAGGAACATGCAACAATATGCTATTAAAATATTTAGGAGTAGGGTCATTGTGGGACACTGGTACCCAATAGTTTCCATTGATTACCATGAGCATGCTATGACCGGTATGATGGTTTGAGGCAGATATATGCCTTGGTTGCTTGAATTTCTGATGCGAGGAAGCCTTGCAAAGGGATGGATCACCCGAGATAGGGGATGTCAGGGAACTTGGAAGGTGAGTGACTGCATTGAGGGGGTGAACGGATTGCCCGAGGTACTGTGTATAAGAGAAGGGAAGGCTCAGGATATATTTTTTTTTGTCATTAGCATTACAAGATGGGATCAGATGCACATTGGGAGTCCACCCTGGAACAATGAGTCGATATTTGTTCGCTAAGAGGAAAAGTGACACATGATTATAGAAATGGACATTAGATGCAATTTAACTATGGTAGTGGATTATGGACTTCATGGGAAGGAGGTGAATCCAGGTACTACTTTGAGGGTGAAGGTGTGAGCCTCTAGATTCCCTTGTTGTGGATGTAGGCATCATATCCTTTTATTTGTTGGTTTAGCAAATATGCATATATGTATATTTGTGTATTATTGTAAATATTGTATCGAGATGGATTTATAAAGCTCCATAGACAATATGATTATTTCCTAAGTGAAGAAAATGTGTATGTGTATATGTGGTAGTTGTAAATATAGTAATGAGTTGTGTATAAATCTCTAGTAAACAGTATGTTTGTCATGTTTCAATAGTGTTCATTGTAAATACTGCAACGAGATATGTTATAAATCTCCATGGGTAGTATCTTTTGTCGTTAGTAGTCTTGTTGGTTATAGGTGTCATTGAACATCGAGGATGGCGTTCTTTTGTTGCTAGTAGCCTTGTTGGTTATAGGTGTCATTGAACACCGAGGACGGCGTTCCCCCATGGGGAGGGTTCTGTAACGACCCTCGTTAAAAATTCATGTAAAAAAATATAAGATCACAGTTGATGGGACATGTATTCCAAGATGAATGGTGGGCAAGACATCCTAGTGGGTGTTCATTTTAGTTATTATGGCTAAGGAAATTGGAAAAGGTGATGGCAAAGGCTTTCGAAAGGAAAAATGGATTTTTTCTCACAATTATTTATGAAAATAAAGGAAATTAGAAGAAAAGGAAGGTGAAAGATCACAGGTTGCATGTGAGGAGGAAATTGAAGGAAAATAATGGAAAGTGAAGAAAATAGAGGCCTCATTGATAAAAATTCTTATGAGGATTAAATGGAAATCTTTTTCTCTAGTTTTACATTGGATTAAGAAAGGAAAAGAAGGCAAGAGGAAGGAAGGAACAAGCAAGAAAGAGAAGGATCATGCAACTACAACATGATTCTTTACAGGTATCGATTTTTGTGTGTGTGTTTTCCTTATTATATTTGGCATGCATGGTATTGCATGTGGTTCTTTGTTGTTATGGAATGGGTTTTTCTAGGCGTGACAATGTTTTGTAGCCTATCCTTGCCATTTTTGAATAGCCATGGTGTGATGGGGTTCTCATCTTTTGGTTGAGCTAGATTGTCGGATGAATTCGAAGCTAAGTGGGGTGGATCTACAAATGATAGAACACATGGCTTAGTAACCCCAGATTTTGTGTTGCCTCGGTGGGCCTAGGAATCCTTGACCGGTTAATGGTAGGATATACTGTAAAGCCTAGAGGTGGGTGCTCTCCATCAGACCTAGTAATCCTAAAATGGGATATGTGGTAAATCTTGGAGAGTGGGTCTTGGTTTAGGGCCTAGTGATCTAGTTTAGATTGTGGTAAAGCCTAAGAGACTAGGAGACAGGGAAATTCCTTATGGTGTAGGTGGAGAAACCCGATGGCATACATGCTTGTTTGGCGTAGCGATTTGGAGGAGATTGTGGTAATGCATGTTATTACATGTTTATTGTGTTGGCCTAGTGATCCAAGATGGATTACAGTAAAGCTTGGTTTCTATTGATGAGGGTGAGGTGTTTTAGCCTTGGTATGTTCTGGTTGGTTCTTTTGGTTTGAGTCCCACATTCATGCTTGTAATATGGCAAGAGGGTGAATGGCTGAAGAGATACTTGGCTCATTTTATGGTTCGGTGGAATGTGGTAGTCCCATCGCGGGTTTGGATTTTTCGTCATCAATATGATCTTATTTCTCCTTGTATTTCTATGAGTAATATACTGGTTTATGTGTGGATCATATGGTTGTGATTTCCTTGGTATTTTTGTTGTTATTATGTTGGTTCTGTATGTTAGTGTCGGCCTTAAGCCCTCCATCGGTGATCAAACAAGCCCATTGCTTCTATCTGTCGTGGGCAATTGATTCTTGTTAGTGCAGGTATATTGAAAGAGAAAACATGTACTGCGTATCTAGCTGTAAATATTGATGTATTGCTTTCTGGACCTATAACTACGTGCTTCAAAGATGGAATTTAGTGACAGCAGCAGCTTGGCCTGCACACCCACAATTTGTCTCTCAGATCATGGCATCATTGGGAATTAAAGTGTCGTTTTGAGGAGTTGTACACATTGCCTGTAAACTCAATTTCTATGTCTTGTATATAAAACTACTGTGCTGTAGAGGACCACAAGATATAATAGGTTGCAGTTGCGGTGGATAGTTAATGTATAAACCATTTTATTTACGTTGGGAGGGGAGATTTCTCCAAATAGCTTTTGTAATAACATATATCAGATATCCACTTTGTGTGTATGGCATGAACTACAAAAATTCTCATGCTAAAGTTGGAAATCATTAGAAGCTTCTGAAGACTATAAGCTTTTCTAAATTTCTCAATTGCCTCATTTTAAGGAGTTATCTTCTTCTCCCAGGATGTCGATTGGATGCAAATCTTTGCATTTTAAAAAATAGGAACGTGCCTTCAGCAGAAACACGTGTCATGACATTTGGAGGAAGAATAAAAGTCAAAATTAAATACAGAGAATTATCCCAGCACAGAAATCGAATTAGTTAGTCTATTTTGGGCCTTCACACTGAAGCGGTTAGGCAATCAAAGGCGATTATGCAGATGAATAGTGGCAATTATTAATGGCTGGATATGTATGCGCTGATCTTTGGGAACAGATGGAGAATCCTTTTCTATTTTCATGGATTGAGTTGTAACAGCGCCCCTGTTTTGGGCAGCATTTTATTAGTTTTTATTGTATTAAAATTTCATTTTTGTAGAGTCAGCGTAGGGTTAGAGGGGAGAGATTTTTTTTTTTTTGAGTGCTGAGTGCTGGGAGCTGCTGGAGCATAGCAGAGCTTTCTTGTACAGTTTGTGGCAGAGAATTTAATGGAATTTCACAGCTCTGTTTGCTGAGATT
>APFE030710815.1:36439-58518 GCA_000404065.3 Pinus taeda | reverse complement strand
TCTCTAGCTTCGGCTTTAAGATTGGATAAGTCACTGATTAACGTTGCCGTTGATCTGTCATCACCAAACTTGGTGAGGAATTGATTTTGAAAGATGTCCCAACTTGTTATAGACCCGGAGGGTAATGAAACATACCATGACCTGGTTGTTCCTTGCATTGTATAGGGAAAAAGTTGAACAACAGCATCTTCGTTGGTAACTCCGTTGAGATTGACAAAAAGCATGAAATTGTTAATGTGCTCTTCGGCTAGCATGCCTGCTTCTGGGTTGAATTTGGGTAGCCATTTCTCAGGATAGGCCGGTATTTGGCTCAGGGGTGGGGGCATTAAAACTACTCCAGGGTTATTCCATGGAGATTGGGCCATTTTTGAGCTGCTAGTAATTGCAAGTGTAGGGGATGATCCTTGAGGATGAAAATATGAAGATATTATGATCTTAGACGATTGGGGAAGAGGGGTTGTGGAAGGTGGATGAGTGGTTTGGAATGAAGATGTGGGAAGTTGAATTCGCGGTGAGGGGGTTGAGATGGATGATGTAGATGAAAGAATCTCACTGTCAGACTGCAGTGATGTTTTCCTTGCTCTTTTCCTGGTGGGAGGAGGGAATTCAGTTGGCTGGATATCAAATTTTTCGCTCTTTAACCTGGTCAGGGGATGAGCAGGATTGTATGGCGAAGTCAAGATGCTTTGAGATTTATCAGACCCCAGTGTAAAAATAGAAAATCCCTGGAGTTTGTGAATCAGAGTTTGAACTTCAGGGGGTTCAATGGTAGATTTGGTCTGAAATATTAGGGTATGTAGCCAGCGGTTAATATTCGACCGACTTCTGACTCTGGCTTTAAAGTACTGGGGAAGTCGGGGGAGTTGATGAGGGTGATTTACTCTCAGAATGGTATTTAGATTTCGATTTAGGTGCCATTCATAGTTCAGGCCCTCCTTCTAGTGCCAAATATGTTGAAGCCCCGACAATCGGGTCGAAAACAAGGGGGATACCCACTCGGTCTGGACCTTGGTTGGCAGCTCCTTATCCGTTTGGTATAGCGGGTCCGACTGGGGATAACGGGACCAGTTTCCCGATCTGAGGGTGTGTGTGTGTGTAGAGTTGAATAATGCTGATCAAAGAGAACTTTAAAGCTAATTTAATTCAGATTCTTAAACTAACTCTATGCTATTGTAATCTAATGAGAAACAACACATCTAATCTACGCTAACCCGGGATGTATATCTTCTATTATGCAATCTAAAGAGATTTCAAATAATAACTGGTAATAAAGATCATTCAACTATCATAAGAATAGAAATCATTAAGATAAACCACTTTGCATAAGAAGTTAGGCAAAATAGTGGTGAACAACATATCGCATAATAAGCTATTCATATGTCAGACACAAACAAATGACTCCACCATACAGAAGTGCCAAATGGTAACCCATACATTCATGCAATGACATATAAACAACTAAAAACTGTAAATCACTTTAAGAATATAAGCAGAAATGGTCAAGAGATAAAAGTACCATTTATGACTGGTTCCACTCATAAGCTTTAAGCAACAATGATTTATCTCTCCTTGCTCTAACATCTACTAAGAGTACAGAAGTGCAACATCAGTAGCAGATATAAAATGCAAACATTAATAAACCTTGATCCATCCATTCATCAAAACCACCTCCGAGGGTGCAAAAGTGCATGTTCTGAGGACGCGTTTTTGACAAATCTCCGGACCCTTCTCTAAATGCCTGAGAAGGGTTTAAATACTACTAGCTAATTAACTTGATTACATAAATTTAGGATCCGGTTTTCAAATGACCGTCCTTCTGATAAAGCAAAACTATTTCTAAAAATTGAATCTGACTCTGAACTATTTCTGTATTTGCTCCTTAGTGTTGTAAGCAGGCAACGTTCGACTGGGAAGAGTCGGCTGGTTGCCTTCCCCTTTCGTTTGTGCTATAAGAATAGAAGTAACAAGCACTGGCACCACTTTCTGGTAAACTATAAGATTTTTTAGAGAATCTTCCTCTGACTGGGTGTATTCACTGCGTGTATACTTGGCAATAACTCAAATTTCCCTCAAATTGATTCTGCTTTTGCTATTTCGGTTTCCGGCCTTGCGAACGAATGAACGAGTTAAAGAATTTACTCTCTCAACAATTCTCTGGATCGAAAACTGCCTCTGTTCTTTATTCTGGGCTTTTCTGGTGTGTAAGCTTCAGGGTTTTTTCTAATCATGTTGCGCACGCCTTTGGTTCTGAGCTTTAGATGACCTATCGACATCAGCATCTATTGAGTGATACTCTGGAATCTGTGGTCCTATTGTATGCGGCGTCCGTTTCTGAAGGGATTTCTTCTCTGTTCTCCGAGCATTGGCGCTTTCCCCATTTCCTTAGATGTTTCCTGCACATTGCTTCATGTTATTTCCTGTTTTATAGTTTACGTAAAGGAAAAGAGTAATGGTAATAAAGATTGACATGAAAGCTTTAAATCTTATGTATGCATAATTATGACACTCATAGTGAATTGACCCTTCGAAAAACAAAAAGTTGTCATTCCTGGATACTATGGCGTACAATCATTAATTTCTTTTTAAGGCACACGCTTAATTTTGGTTAATGGACAGCTTTCCTTGAATACTGCGCCGAGGAAAATTCGCGTTCATCGCATATCACATTAAAGCATCGCAATATCGCATCATCGCAGATCGCAAATCGCAGATCGCAGAAAATAGTCATTGTGTGCTACTTTACGCAATGTTGTGATATGCGACGTCGCATATAGGCCGTCGGAGATTTCTTAAGTTTTTCATTTAAGAGCGCTTCATGATGAATGCGATGCGATGAATTTCGCATCACTTCTTTGTAGTTTATTATGCTCATAAAAAAATGTTTCATTCTTTTGTCGCGATAAAGTTTTAAGGAATCAAATACAAAAAATGTTCATAAAACTGTTTGTTTGAATTTTTATTAAGGGTCCCCATTTTCTTGGTGTTATTGCTAATATCAAACAAAGAGAGGGGTTATTGGTGGCCACAACAGATTCGAACCCTAAGAAGGAGTGGTTCGTTCCTGTTTATAATTGAACAGGTCCTTTATTGTTAAATTTTAACGAGTCCAGTATAGGAGAAACTCGGCGTTTTTCAATTTTAGGGAGTTAGAAGAAAAACTTAAGAAAACTCCATGGTTGTCCTTTTTCGTAAATTTGTGTCCCCCAAGCCCGAAAGAGTATAAAATATTACTTGAGAGAACCGCTTGAGCATTACGATCAAGGAGTACTTTTCATAATTAGTGCCTTCAATCTGAAAAAGTAAAAAAGCAATCAAAAACATGTCGTTTTATTACCAATATCGAACTCGAAGCGACAAAAGTCCGGCAATCTTTTCATGTTTATACGGTCAGAAAAGAGTTGTAAGTGGATTGTCTTTTAATTCCGTTTTAACGAGTTTAAAATGAAAAACTCGGCAATCTTTTCATATTTTACGAGTCAGAAAAGAGCCTAAAGAGGACTCGTCCTAGAGGAACGAGTGGTATAAAGGGTAGCAACTGGTTCCGGCAATGGTGGAACTGCTCAAAACAAGTAATGGTCAAGAGGCTGGCTAACAAAACCACTCATAACTGCAGTCCCTCAGGAAAGGAAAAACAACCAAGTGAAAGCATATGATCAACCAAAGAGATGGTGGCGATGGAATGAGAACAAGCAAGGCTCATCTAACAGGATTTAGCAGACAAAGACAGCAATCACGAGATGTAAAATGGGTATGGGTTCATCTTTACACAAGCTTGAACCATAGAGAACTCTGCTTGAATTCAGTTTCATGTTTACACAAGCTTGAAATGAAAAACTATGCTTGATATAAGTTCGCATGCCCCCAACATAACGATGCAAAGCGAGGTACATGCCCCCCAAGCTTCATTGTATTCAACCAGGTGGATTTTACTTTCAAGAGCATGCCCCCAGCATAACGATGCAAAGCGAGGTACATGCCCCCAAGCTTCATTGCATTCAACCAGGTGGATGAAATGAAGATTTAATTTCAAGACTTGACTCGAAATGGGAGTTGTTTCATTTTTAATGAGGTTGACACAAGGAAAGAAATATCCCTCAAAATCTTTGTTTCATGTTTGAAACAAGCTTTACACAAGACAAGGAACTCTGCTCTAAAATCCTTGATTCATGTTTTAACGAGCTTGACTAAAGCAAGGAACTATGCTCTAAAATCCTTGATTCATTTGTTAACGAGCTTGACTCAAGACAAGGAACTATGCTCCAAAATCCTTGATTCATTTTTTAATGAGCTTGACTCAAGACAAGGAACTATGCTCTAAAATCCTTGATTCATTTTTTAATGAGCTTGACACAAGACAAGGAACTATGCTCCAAAATCCTTGATTCATTTTTTAACGAGCTTGACTCGAGACAAGGAACTATGCTCTAAAATCCTTGATTCATTTTTTAACGAGCTTGACACAAGACAAGGAACTATGCTCCAAAATCCTTGATTTTTTAACGAGCTTGAAACAAGACAAGGAACTATGCTCTAAAATCCTTGATTCATGTTTTAATGATCTTGACTCAAGACAAGGAACTACGCTCATGACATCCAGTTTCATTTTTTAAAGAGGTTGAGACAGGAACAAACTATCCTCGCGACCTAGTTTCTACAATCTACCTATATAACCTAACTACCTATATAACCTACGGATTCATTTTTTTTAATGAGGTTGACACAGGAAAAGAACTGTCCTCATGCCTGATTCATTTTTTAATGAGATCGACTCAGTAACAGGAACTTTCCTCGAGACTCCTTGTTTCGTTTTTTAACGAGCTTGACACAAGACAAGGAACTATGCTCATAATTCCTACTCTCTAAAATCTACCTATATAACCCACTGATTCATTTTTTTTTAATGAGGTTGACATAGGAAAAGAACTGTCCTCATACCTGATTCATTTTTTAACAAGGTTGACTCAGTAACACGAACTTTCCTCGAAACTCCTTGTTTCATTTTTTAAGCGAGCTTGACACAAGACAAGGAACTATGCTCATAATTCCTACTCTCTACAATCTACCTATATAACCTATTGATCCATTTTTTTTTTTAACGAGGTTGACACAGGAAAAAAACTGTCCTCATACCTGATTCATTTTTTAACGAGGTTGACTCAGTAACAGGAACTTTCCTTGAAACTCCTTGTTTCATTTTTTAACGAGCTTGACACAAGACAAGGAACTATGCTCATGATAGCCAGTTTCATTTTTTGACGAGGTTGAGACATGAAGAAACTATCCTTGCGACCACTGATTATGGCTTCCAACTGGAAGAAAGACATGTCAATGGACACACCTTGATCATGGCTTCCAAGAGGTCTTCATCAGAAGGAAGAATAGTTCTCTGGAAGGAACACATGTCAAGGGACTCAAGAGGGATAATAACATTGCGTTTAAGAAATCCCATAGAGTTTTCCATGTCAATTACTAGATCTAAATCAAAGGAAGATGAGCAAATAGTGAGAGGCTCACTTACATCAGTAACTGAAAACATGGGACGAGTTGCCACATAATTAACCCGTGGCGGGGTAGATACCACTTTAGAATCAAGAACATTTAGGGGTGTCATATTACTGGTCGTTGAAACAAGACTAGGGAACGAAATGGTCTACAGTCACAATATTTCCATTGTGAGGGAAAGACATCACGCAAAAGAGAGTCGATACGATAGCTTTCATTGCATAAACATAGTCTCGCCCAAGGAGTAAATTGAAATCCAAGGGACCTTGAACTACCATAAGATCGATACAGACAGTTTTACCTTCCAAGGTAATAGAAAACTTAGGAAGGATCCCTAAAGGTTCACTAATGGTTCTGTTAAAAGCTTTCAGATTCTGCGTAATAGGCACAAGCTGAGGGGAACCCAAAGCTTTCCAAGCAGTTGAGGATAAAATACTAATAGAAGCACCTTCATCTACCTGTGTGCGATGCATGTCTCTACCACCAGCCTTGACAATGATTTGGAAAGGGATGGAGGAAGGAAGACGAGGTTCTGTTAGTCTGTTCCAATCAAAGGAAAAGACCTCAGTACTTGGAGGGGGTTTTGTAGAAACAGGTGAAATGCCCACCAGCGTAGAAGAATCTGATGTAACAAGAAGAACCTAAGTGGTATGAAGTTCACTCTCTAAAGGGAGAGTGGGATCGACCGAATGTGAAATTGAATCGACCACTTGATCAACTAATGGATCATCAACCTTAGTGATATGAGTTTCACTCTCCAATGGAAAAGTGGGATCAAATTTACTTGAAATTAGATCAATCACTCCATCAGTTGACAGTAGGTTGGGAGAAATTTTACGGTAACCAATTGGAAATTCTTGCTGTGGAACAGTAAGATTTTCCAACAATTTTGAGGCTTCATCCATGTGAGGGCAAATGTGAGTTTGATGACTCCCTTTGCATAACTTATAATGAAACCTAACTTTACCCTTTTTCCCAAGAACCTGACTATCACTGGTTGATGGATCAATGGAAAGTTGATGAGATTGTTCTAACCATACTTCCAAAACCTTTGGAATACTAGGACAATTGATAAGGAAGTGGTCACCCTTACAAAGCATGCAAGGGTATTTGGGTTTACGATGCATGTTGGAGGTTTCCTCAACACAACTAACACTTATAGGCATAGTTGGTTGGTCGACTTCTCCCTTATCTTGCTTCTTTTTCTTCTTCTTCTTCCCTTTCTTCTTCTTCTTAGCCACCTGGGCACTAACATCAAGGCTTTTACCAAGCGAAGAGGAAGAAATGGAGGAAGAAATATTAGGCAAAGAAGGTAAAGGGTCAACAGAAGGTTGGTGATGTTGAGATGGTGAACTTTGTTGAGGTGAAACATTCAGTTGAGGTGGAACAATTGGGGTATTTGGGGCCAACGAAGTTGAAAATAACCATATCGGTAAACCTATTGTAAATCCAGGTAATGACAAAGTAGCCATATAAGGAGGACCAACATTTTCAAAGCAAGGAAAAGTACTAGGATTCTCGTTAAGAGGGGTTCCTTGGTTGGTAAATTCCAGAACATTTGTCATTATATTAAACTTCAATGAATTTTATTAACAATTTAAAACTAAAATTAACAATTCACAATTCAGACCTATGGTCTCTAAAATTAAAAACAAACAAATTAACACATGCTATAAAATATAGGAGTCAAACCACACACAAACATTAGCTTTCTGTACCGAAAACACTAGTTGGTGATGAAATCCAACGTCACAGAATTCAATACAGAAATTGCAGTTGGAACAGTTACCCTTACAACTTGCTTAATGAAATAGACTGGCACAAGTTTTTCCACAAAACTGTCTCGAGTGAAGATAACCCCCTAGAGAGTCCAAGTGGGTCTAGTCAACGTCTGCTCCAGGTACAGTGGGATCTTCCCTCGACCGTCACCTTAGGAAAGAATCCTATAGATAATGGCCAGTAAGGTTACCAATGAAAACAAATATACCTAGGGGAATAGTCTACGATCTGATATGCACGCAAGGGCAGAGTAACAAGCTCAATCCCCTTTAAGGCTCCTTGACATAATCCAAGGTTTACCAACAATTGACCCCAGGCTCCTCGACAATGGTCAATCTGAGGTTTGTCGTTTTTAATACGTGAATATCTGCTATCGTTCCCAATGCGGAAGGATTGATTACCTCACTAGTTCAGATATGATCTCGTGCTTCTCCTTTAAGAGGAGCTTTCCCAAAGCATAGATGTAACAATTCGAATTTATTCCTACCACAAGATTGATTACTTGTTTGTTTTACTATCTTGGAGAGTTAACTAAAACCTATTCCAAGACACTAGCCTAAGCTAGATTGGTGGAAAGAGCCCTAAAAATCCAAAAATTATTAGATGAATTTTAATTAAGCGTTGTGTTATTTAGGTTGTTATTACTCAGAAGGGTAAATGGATATGAAACCAATGGTGTTATGACCCGACCCAAAACTGAATGCAATCGAATATGATAATATAATCTTTTCAATTTTATGATTCCTAACTAAAGTAAGGAGAGAGTTTCCATTCACTTCCAACAATGCAAAGAATTGATCACTAAGAGAAAATATAACAAATTCTCTAATGCACTAATTTCATCAAGAAAAACTAATGCAAATCAGTTCCAAAACAATTTTTATTTTTATTTTTGTGTGTTTAAAACAAGCATAAAAATATGTAACCCAAATCAAAGAAAACCAATCTAAATCTATGATTGATTTTTCAGAATGTAAACTATGTAATTGTAATCTATGCACAATTTACTTGAAAAGTATGCAAATGTAATGTATGCACATTTTTCATTCATATTCTGAAAATGAGAATTTTAACTACGAAAATGTGATCTATGCAAGAGAATTCTCAAACACAAGATGATTCTAATGTAATCTAAGAACCAATCAAGTGCAAGTCAAGAAAATTGGGTGAGAGTTCCAAACATCCAAACATAAAAACACTCAAAGGTGATTAACACTCATACACAATTATGAAAAGACTATGACAAACCTCCAAGTAATGACCAAAGGAAATCAAATTAATAATTTCTCAAAAAAGAGACTCAAAACACCCAATTAACTTAATGAAGATTGATGAGAGGAAGAATTTGCTGAAAGAAACTCATAAACAAGGCTTTTTGACAGGATATATGCAGATCTGGGCAGAGAATAAAAGCTATAAAATAATCTAAACTAAACTGGACAAAAATATTTTAGAATTTTCAAAAATTTTGACAAGGTCCATAGGCACCCAGTGAAACCAGGTACAGTACCGCTCTGTGCAGTAAAGTAACAGTGCGAACAGGTCCGTACTGTAACTCAAACAGAACGTGCGGTCCTCATAAAGATTTCTAAAAAACAAAAAATCAATCCAAGACCTACAAACTACCCAATCCCACATACATCAAGCAAAAACCAGAAACCAAAAATCAAGTTTCTCAAATCAAAGGTAAAGGAAAATTAAGCAATCAAATCCCTTCCCAGTGGAGTCACCAGTTTGTTAGCTAGATAAATCGTTCTTGCGGACAAGACCGATCTCCCTAGTATCGAACAATATCTAGCAACAAGCAGCACAAGCAAATCTACTTTTCTCTAAACATGTTTCAATTCATAAATGAAAACTAAGAGGTGTAATAGACCCTACCTCGATCCAACGCTTGTTTGTGGTAGCTGTTCCAACAGCTTCAAGAAGTTCCCTTTTAATAACCTACATACACAAACAAACACACATCAAAGAACACCTGCATAGATACTATAATAAAACATGTTCATTATGAAGATCAAGGAGCTCATAAAATAAAACATTAAAGACAATTCATTGAGAAAAATAAACTTGATTGTATTAACTTTATGAATAAAAGAACCTTACAACCTTTGCCTTGATGTTGCACAAGCTCCTTGCAGGGTCCAGCAAGAATCTCCTCTACTTTGACAAGCCTCACTCACTTCCCAAATGAAATGAAAGGTATGTGATCTCTCCTCTCACAAGGTCAAAAAGGAAGTCTAATTTCCAACAGCATTTACCCTCAAGAATCTTCAACTTTTAACCTCTCCTAAATGCATGAATTTATAGTGCAAATGGGGGAAGTTGCAGGTCCACCATTGAAGGGATAAGTTCCTCCTTCAATGGGATAAGAACCTCATATCATGGAGTTAGCTCCCTTAGTTATGGAATGGATGAACCATGGTGGAGTGGACTTGCCAGTGAAATATTCCTTCTAGAAGCATCCAGAAGTAACCCAAGATGAGTTTTTAAGAATAAACTCACGCCTTTTTAACTTTTACAGGAGTTCGCACCCATCACTTAACAGACAGAGTGGTCAGGTTCGCAGGGGACATGACCATTGGGTGCGGCACTGTAGGCAATGCTAGGAGAAAGTGCGAAACAAGGATTTGAGATATTTTTAAGGTATTTCTCCCATTTTTAAGGCTTGACATGAAGAGCTGAGGCTTAAGACTTGCAAATGCGGTATGTATGAGTGTTGATGGAGTCACACAAACTGTAGAAAGTCATGGTGACAATTTTTTGTGTAACAGTGGTAGAGCCATGGGAAGTAGTACAGGAGGGCAAGTAGTGCAGAGGATGTTGGGTAGTAGGCCAACATCAGCGCACCATCGGTGCTAAATGATCAGGGTGATGTTCAGTGGTGGAGTATTATTAGAGCACATTCATCATAGAAGGAGTGTTGATTTCGGGTAGCATCAGATGTGATCTAGACATGAAAATTGGTGGAGAGGCTAAAGCACATGACATCTCAAAGAATTTAATTTAATATTCTTGATTTTAATTTCATAAAATTAAATTTCAAAATTTTGTAAATTTAAATTTGATTGGAACTAAATTCTATATTAAAATAAATTTAAATAATGGAAAAATAAAAAATAAAAAAAATAAAATAAAAATAAATAAAAAAAAAAAAATTGAGTTCAATAGGCATACCGATTAATGAACGTGGTCAAGTGTGGTACTGCAAGTCAATAATATTTCAAAACTAAACTAAAATTATTCTTATATTTTTTAAATTTTATTTTGCATGATGATACATTATATGCAAAATGAAACTCTAAAAATAACTAATTTTCAAAAAAAAAATCAAAAATACATTCATTGGATACCATACTTAGAAACACTGATAAGCCCACATTGAAGTAAAGTTTATGCTTCATCTTACCTAGGAAAAAGATGAATTATATGAAATCTTATGCATTTCAATGTGCCACATTAGAGAAGAATTTCATGGGAAAACCATGGTTTGTCAAAACCACTAACAATAAACGAACTAATTTATCTCAATTTTATTTTAATTATTAATTATTTTTTTTAATTTATTTTATTTGTTTTTTATGTAATTTGATCTAGTTAAAATGTTTAACAAGAAAGACACAGAGCCAAAGATTGATATTTTGAAACTTTGCTAGATTAATTTTGTGATTTGGGAAGCTAAAGCACCTCCAGAAATTGTTCTCTATCAGACTGATTTTCAAAATTTCAAATGACAATGATAGTATTTTTAGATTCAAATATTATCACATGATTAGCCATCACTCTTCTACTCTACAACCAAATAAAACCAGTTGAGAAAATAGACAAGGTAAAAATGATGAAATTAATATTAATCACATACTAGAAATTCGGCAAAATTGGAAAATTGTGATTTTTAAAAAGCATTATGCACTAGTTGGAATAGGCTATATTAGAATAATACCATGAGAAAAAACCATGGGTTAAAATTACAATGAAAAAATGAGTTTTTAAAATTATTAATTTTATTTTAAATATTTTTAATTTAATTTAGTTGAATTAAAATAAAATAAAAATAATAATTTGATTGAGTTAAAATAAAAATAAATATCTAGGCATGGTGTTGTAGGATGATGAGTAAATGGGGGCACCAACTTTATTTGTCTATGAAGGCCAATGGATATGGGAAGTTGGATTCTCATGCCTTTACCACTGCCATTGAGAGGCTTAGTAACCATTCTCTTATGCTTACACCACCCTCAATTTGGGTGACATCAATTGTGCCATGTGCTTGAAAGTTGGAAATTATTATGTGATAAATTTGTTTTCATGTTATGTTCTGCAATGTTTTCTGAATTTATGCCAATGGGGCAGTCAACATTTAATTAGAAAAAAGCAGAATTCCCACCTTTCCTTCTTGTCTTTAGGGAAATATTTTGATGCATGTATTTACATACAGTGTATCATGTTATCAACATTTGTTCTGACTGTAGATGACTTAAATGCACTAGTTTTTATTGAAAAGAATGTGAAGGATGGAATCAGATATTGTTACAAATAGATGTGGGAGCGTAGTGCATCGTGGCGTTTTTATTATTTTATGAGGAGTAGAGGAGAACAAGATCCCTTGTGGGTAAAAATATTATAAAGAGAAAAGGAACATAAGAGCCCTTGCTGGGAAAAATATTTTAATCGGTAGAGGATCATAGAAGTCTTTGCGGGGAAACACTGATAGGTACTTATGTTTGAAGCCATTCAATTGAGGTCTTCTGTTATACACAGATGAGGACGCCTACAAAATCAAATATGCAAAATATTCCTAGATTAGGTCAAATCAACACTATTCCTAAGTCATTGTTTGTTCTTCCTAATTTGAGTTGGGTCTATGGGAGACGTTGTTACAAAATCAAGGGTCCCTATAGCCCTTGCACCATCCAATGTCTCCATGATTTTAAACAACCAAAACAAGGGTTAATGTTGTTCTGATTTTTATTGCTTCTAGTGAAGAATTGAAATTATAGCCTTTCTTGGTATGCAGGTGTGGGAAAATCATGTCTTCTACTTCAATTTAGAAATAAACTATTTCAGCATATTCATGACTTGAGTGGGAAAATAATATCTTTGACTTCAATTCACCTATAAACACCTTCAAAATATTCATTACTTGAGTATTGGAATTAAATTATGAGCACACATGATAACTAATCAAATCAAACCCATTAAACTCCATATGTATGATAACTAATCAAATCAAACCCATTAAACTCCATATGTTTAATATTGTAAGGATTCTTTACCTCTTTTTTGTTATGAGTATGATATAAAATATAGTTGGAAATGAAAACAATATTATTGAACAATGTCTTCCAAATATCACTAACAACATATAAAACCCTTCTTGTTATAGGAAAGTTGATCCAAAATGAGGATGGTCAAATTTGACCTTTGTTTCCTTTGTTCAATAATATATGTAGCTACTAACTACCATGTTGTTAATATGAAATAACATAAAAGTAATCCACTTAATTTCATGTATATCTGCTTTATTTTGGATCAAGTTGAATAAAATTTGATGACAGGTTTGTTATCTAGTGGCTAAATTATTCTCAACAACTCATTTAAATTCAAATCAAGTTACTCTATCTAATTGCATTCTTAGTTTAAATTCAAACCAACCTACTCATATTTGGCATCTATGAATTGTTTATATGTGCTATCTTTCTTCCATTAGCCTAACCCCATAACAAAATTTATTGTTCTATATTTATTCATTCACTTAGATGTATTTATTTGTTTAGAGATATGTTCTTGTAGTATTGGTTTTTACATATGCTTAATATTGATATAATCTCTGACAGGAAATCACAACTTATAGTTTCATGCAACTTTTTGAATGTCCATCAAATTGTTTTAGGACATATAATGCAAAGGTAAACCTCATTCTAAAATTGAGATCCTCAAAATTCTTGAAGTTTAAAGAGGTACATGAGTGTTTTTTAAAATAACAATGTTAGTGTAAACCATGTTTAAATGTTTTTCTTTCTTAAAATTTGAAAGATAGGAAATTATTTATTTTTTGCATGCTAATTCTTGCCAACTTATTGTCAAAGGAACTTAGCTCAAGTAGTATCATTCACTATTTTTTCCCAAGTAGCATGGGTTCAAGTCTACATAGACATGCTGATCCTTGTGGCATTTATGAAATATTGTTAAGTAATTTTTCCATTTTTCTTAATTATACATATTTTTTTAATTTCAGTGCCTTTTGAAGTTCATTTTGTACCTGTGTATGTTCTAGTTCATCTTGAATCTACTCGTTGATTTTGGTCCCTATGTGTTAGAATAAGAAAAAATCTGTGTATTTTGAAGCTATATGACTTTCCATGTCCCTAATTTGATGTGTGTGTTATGTTTCAAATCTAGAAGTACTTTTTTTATTCATTGATCAATGCCTTTATGTTTTTTTGTTTTTAGAGAACTTGGTTCTCTCTCACATTGCATGCTTACTCCATTCAACATCATAGGATTCTTCCGCTTTTTCTTTTTGATGTATGTTTGGTTTCCAAATTGTTGAAAACTAGGGCAGTTAATTTTCAATTTCTTAATTCTATTGGTTTTTTCTTTTAGTTTTTTTTTTAATAATTTTATTTATTTAATTTTGATGGCCTTTGAAGATGTTTTTTCACCTGTGTGCATTCTTGTTCATCTGGAATAAGTTTTTCAAGTTTGGTCCTTGCATGTTTGAATAAAATTATTGTTGTGTATTTAGAGGATATATATCTTTTCATGCCCCTAATTTGATGTGTGTTATGTTTCAACGTTTACAAGTAATATTTGTTATTCCTTGATCAACATCTTCAATTTTTTGTTTTTATAAACATGGTTCTCTTTCACATGGCATCCCTAATTTGTTTTACATACTAGGTTTGATGATGCATTACTATTAATAACCTTGACCACTTATACTAGCTATTCTTCCTAAAATTCTTCCTTGGTTGAGTTGGGACAACTAATGTACTAATTGTATATATAATCTCTGTTGTCAATGTGCCCATACCTAAACCAAAATAACAATGGCTATACCTTAGAGATGATGACAAAGAGGGATTACTCATACTATCATGAATGGTCAATTGCTCTAAATCTCTATTCTTTGAGGGATTCTTTCCATTCCATAACCTCCTTGAAATAATTAGTTTGCATTAATGCTTAAAAAACTTGCTTGTTTATAGATTCTTTAGGTTCATGGATGCAAGATTCCTTATCATCAACATTCATAGTGATATGTCTTAATTTCTCCTTTATGTATATTATCACCCAAAACAAGCCCTAGGTGAGCAACATAGGAATTGTTGTTGTGTATTTAGAGGATATATGCCTTTTCATGCCCCTGATTTGATGTGTGTTATGTTTCAAGGTCTACAAGTAATATTTTTTATTCCTTGATCAACATCTTCAATTTTTTGTTTTCAAAACCTTGGTTCTCTTTCACCTAGCATCCCTAATTTGTTTTACATACTGGGTTTGATCATGCATTGCTAGTAATAACCTTGATTTTTTGTACTAGCTATTCTTCCTAAGATGCTTCCTTGGTTGAGTTTGGACAACTAATGTACTAATTGTATATATAATCTCTATAATTGTCAATGTGTCCATACCTAAACCAATATGACAATGGCTAGACCTTAGAGATCATGAATGAGATTATGACAAAGAGGGATTACGCATAGTATCATGAATGGTCAATTGCTCTAAATCTCTATTCTTTGAGGGATTTTTTCCATTCCATAACCTCCTTGAAATAATTACTTTTCATTAATGTTGAAAAACTTGCTTGTTTATAGATTATTTAGGTTCATGGTTGCAAGATTCCTTGTCATCAACATTCATAGTGATATGTTTTAATTGCTCCTTTATGTTTATTATCACCCAAAACAAGTCTTGGGTGAGAAAATTAGGAATTATTGTTGTGTATTTAGAGTATATATGCCTTTTCATGCCCCTAATTTGATGTGTGTTATGTTTCAAGTTCTACAAGTAATATTTTTTATTCCTTGATGAATGTCTTCAATTTTTTGTTTTCAGAAACTTGGTTCTCTTTCACACGGCATCCCTAATTTGTTTTACATACTAGGTTTGATGATGCATTGCTAGTAATAACCTTGACTGTTTGTACTAGCTATTCTTTCGAAGATGCTTCCTTGGTTGGGTTGGGACAACTAATGTACTAATTGTATATATAATCTTTGTTGTCAATGTGTCCATACCTAAACCAAAATGAAAATGGCTAGACCTTAGAGATCATGAATGGGATGATGACAAAGAGGGATTACTCATAGTATCAAAATGGCCATTTTCTCTAAATCTTTGTTCTTTTAGGGATTCTTCCATTCCATAACCTCCTTGAAATAATTAGTTTGTATTAATGTCGAAAAACTTGCTTGTTTATAAATTCTTTAGGTTCATGGTTGCAAGCTTCGTTATCATCAACATTCATAGTGATATGTTTTAATTTCTCCTTTATGTTTATTATCACCCAAACAAGCCCTGGGTGAGAAACTTAAGAATAGAAGATCTATTATCTCTTGATCTCCTCTCACTTTCATTAGCTTCATGCAAAGTTTCCAACACCTAGGGGTATCACTGGATGTTTCTTGCAGTCTATTGACTGAGCCGAGGAAAGAAAATCAAACTAATAATTAGATAAACTTCACAAAACACGATTCACTACTAGCTTGGATGAAGCCTAAAAACCATTGTCTACTATTGGGTTGTGTAGTTAGATAATGACTAAAGAAAACTATTGTTCACCAATGGAGAAATATGATGATGCATTGGGACTAAATGAGTCTCACAGGATCAACATGTCCCAATCCCTATTGGCAATGTGTGAAACACAACCATAACTTGGACACTCAAAATAATCACTTAATGGTTTCTCTTAAAATAAAATCAATATATGAATATCATGTTATTTAGGATCATGTAACAATTTGGGTAATTCTTAACTACATGCAATTGGGCATCTTAGGGTTTGGGGTTTTCGTGCATTTTTATCAACTTTGATTCAAATTTTTCCATGTGAACACAATAATCATCTAGAAACAAGAGACATTAAAATTAATTGCCCACCATTGGACATCCATTAGGTTGCTAGGATTTAATGATATGACTGAAGGTTTTTTTTCATTATGCACATATAAATCTGGCTAATTCTTAACTACATGTTATTGGGCATCCTAGAGCTTCGGGTTTCCATGCATTTTTATCAAATGTGATTCAAAATTTTCCATATGAGCACAATAATCGATTAGAAACAAGAAACATTGAAATTTATTGCCTACCATTGGACATACCTTAGGTTACCAACCTCACATGGTATGACTGGATATTTTATGTCATTATGCACATGATAATAAAGAGACGTTATTGGTTTTTTACTTACCCTTCTAACCCCTTTAAGAAATTATTATTACAACCCTTCCAACCCAGGATAAAGCATCCTAACAAGGTCAAATTTATTTAATTGGATTGTTGTTGAGTGCATGGGGTCAGAGAGAGGCCATTCATACCATCCACACAACATCAATGTCCTCTTTCAGCTAGTGAGATGATAGAATCTATAAATTTGCATAATGACATATAATTTAAAACAAGGATATGAACCATTGTCATTTTAGTTCCTTCCTTTCACACTAACAAATTTTTTCTTAAGGTTGAGAATATTTTAGGGTCGAAGTTAGTGGTGATGGAACTATGGCATGTTATTGTGACATTTTTCATGGAATTTGGAATTGGATTCTATGTCCCATGAAACATCTCACACGGAATGAGTCGATTTTGCGGACAAGCTAGAACTCCCTAGTATCTAAAGATATCTAGTGACAAGCAAGCCAATCAAAAACTATCTTTCTCTAAATATGCAATTGAAAACAAAGGAAAACAAGTGTTTTAGGCCTACCTTGGGTCGAATGCAAGTTTGTGGAAGCCTCACTCCTTTGATCCAAATGAGCTCCCTTGTAGCAAGTCTGCAAACACAAACAAGCAAACAAATTAAATAGCACCTGAAAAGCCAATGTCATAGAGCATATCCATCATAATGATCAAGGAATTTATGAAACAAACCACATAAGACAATTTGTTGAGAGAAATGAATCTGATTGTATTAATTCAAATCAAAGAGGAACTTTACAACCTGTGCCTTGATGATGTACAAGCTCCTCCCAGGGTCCAGCAAGAAGTCTCCTCTACTTTGACAAGTTTCACTCACTTCCCAATGAAGCCAAAAGGTATGTGATCTCTCCTCTCAAGCTTAACTAGGAAGTCTTAACTCCACCAACATTTACCATTACAAATTTTCAGCTTCTAACCTCCCTAGCAACCAGCCCAATGCCTTAATTTATAGTGCAATGGAGGGAAATTACTAGGTCCTCCTTCAAAGGGATAAAGCCCTCCTTCAAAGGGAGTAGCTCCTGTCATCAAGGGATTAGCTCCTTCTCTTTTGGGATGCATGAACCACCTTGGAGTGAACAATCCACGTCAAAATTCCTTCTAGAATCTTCTAGAATTAACCCAAAGTGAGTTTTTTAGAATAAACTTGCGCCTTTTTTACTTTCACAGGGGTCCGCACCCACCCCTTTATAGAAAGAGCAGGCAGATCTGTAGGTAACATGAACAAAGGATGCAGGACTGCAAGTAATAGTGAGAGAAAGTGTGGAACCAGAGCTTTATTGATTTTTAATGTCTTTCTCTCATTTTCAAAGCTTGACATGAAGAGATGAGGTCTGAGACTTGCTTAGGAGGACAATATAAGTGATGATAGACCCATACTAACTGCAATTAGTCATGGTGACGATATTTTTGTGTAACAGATTGCCCCCTAAAGTGAGAAGTCTGTAGTAGATGAGGATTTCATTTATCATTTAGGAAGAGTGAAGTACTTTATCATTTCGAGGATCATCTTGTGGAGAGCTCAGTTGGAACCTGTAAAAACATTCAATGCAAAATATATATATGAGATCATATCATCGCTAAGGTAGGCATTCCCATACTCAAATTAAAACTGACTAGAAAACTAACTACTGCTCTAATATAGGAATGATCTTGTAATACATCACAAGTATAGACATATATAGACACAGTATGGACGTAGCCATCTGTTTATGAATAGTCCACAGTATAATGAATACAAAATTCCTCGCAACCTGGATGGTGGAAACTAGATCCAGGGTCTTCATTTCTACTTCCCGAAATAGTACGATTCTATGCATGCGAATGAATGTGTCGAAGTCGAACATGGTAGAAACCACTTGATTACCAGTTAATGATATAAATTGTTAACAAGTGTGAGAGAAACCACCAATAATGTCAATGGCTCTCAAAGTACTTAGTACAATCCATGCGATGTGAATAGATGTGTTGATGTCGAACATGTCATGGAATCCTTTGATCGAAGGTCAATGATGCAACCTATCGTTGAAGGCGAGAAACCTGCCATTGAGGCATGCAAATCCCAAGGTACTGACGATTTCTAGATCGTCTTTCTAGATAAAGAGCTGAAGTCGATAGAAAGCGATCCGTCATAGGCAAGCCCACAACACGAAATCATAGATCAAGTTTGAAGAAATTTAGTTGTAAGGACTGACTCAGGGATGGTCAAGATGGATGACAAATATTTTGCAGATGAATGGCTTATTTGCACTGACCTCTTGAACACATCACGACACAGCAGATGGTTTGGTGAAAATTGACCCAAAGTTAATACCTAGAAACCGGCTAAAGACTTTCAATGTGGTTTGATCAACTGTTAGGCAAAGGATTTCCCAACCCGGGTGAATAAAAGTGTCATGTTCAAGAGTGGTTACAAAGTATGACAAACAGGCTCATTTTTCTCTCTTTTCCCCCACCATTTTTGGCAAGTACCTCTTTATTTTTTAAAAGCTTGAGGAGGATAACATTTGCTTGATTATAAGCTCATCCTTTGGATGAGTCCAACTTAGTTTAAATTCGAACCCTAAGAAGGATTGGTCTGTTCCTGTTTGTAATTTAACATGTCCTTTATTGTTAAATTTTAACGAGTCCAATATAGGAGAAACTCGGCGTTTTCCAATTTTAGAGAGTCTGAAAAAACTTAAGAAGACTCCAGGGTTGACCTTTTTCGTAAATTTGTGTCTCCCAAGCCCGAAAAAGTAAAAAATAATACTTGAGAGCATCGCTTGATCTTTACGACCAAGGAGTACTTTTCGTAATTAGTGCCTCTGATCTGAAAAAGTAAAAAAGCGCTCAATGACACATCGTTTTATGACCAATATCGAATTTGAAACGATGAAAATCTGGCAATCTTTTCATGTTTTTACGGTTAGAAAATGGTTGTAAGAGGACCATCTTTTTAGTTCCGTTTTAACGAGTTTAAAAAGAAAAACTCAGCAATCCTTTCATATTTTAGGAGTCATAAAAGAGCTTAAAGGTGACTCTAATGTTTTTTCGTCGAAAATGACTGATTTCACCTGAAAAATCCGTTATCCTGAACAAAAACTCAAAAATTACTCATACCTGTTTAAAATGGATAAAAATGTTGCAAACGTTACCTTTCTAAAGTGAAATATCAACAAATTTACAATTCATTTATTCAAAAAACTTATAAAAAGGGATTTTTTCAATTCATTTTTACCGTTTGAGATTTGGGTGAGAAAAGAGGGCTTTTGGTCATAAACTTCCCGTGAAGATTGCGGAAAATTCGTCCGTCGGAATCGAGCGTCGTCTCCTCCAGGTAATCCACATCACCCTACTCTTCAATTTCATCCATTTCAAATTTTTTTTTAGGGTTTCATTTCATTTTTTAGGAGTTTTAAGATCAAAAAACCCACGTGCAGGGGCCCGCAGGTGTAACACAAGGGACCCACGTACCCCGACTTTTTTGTAATGGGAAAAAGTAAGGGGTCCGCACTTGGCATGAAGGCAAGGTGTGGACCCATGCACTATCTCTAACAGAGAGGGTGCGTACCCCGCGCAAAGGTTTTTAAACCCTAACAAACTCAAATTTCACCCAAAAAATTCAATTTTATATATTCTAATTCGCCTTTTTACTGAATGTAGGGTAAACATCATGCTTGATTGGCGAGAACGGGAGCATGAGGATGTAGATCTTGCTGCGATAAATCATCAACCTTCGATTGATGCATTGAAGGCATGCGGCTTGTACAAATTATGGGCCATACCTGGCATGAGGGCCCATGTGGACTTTCTGCAGTGGCTGGTAGATAGATGGAGCATACAGGACTAGTGCTTCTTCATTGGTGGCCACCAGCTCGAAATAGAGCTGACAGACATATACTTTTTGACTGTTTTGCCTAAGAGAGGTGAACATTTGACTATATTCGGGGCTAGGGCAGGTGGCCAGTCTATCAATAGCCTTCGGCTAGAGTACTCCAATGTCCATACCAGAGACAAAGGGATAGATATCAAAACCATATCCCGTCCTGAACTCATGGTGATTGCGTTTACAGTTACCAGACTCTGCGGGAGCATAGCACTACACGTAGCCACTGGATCCCAAATGCGGATGGTAGTTGACTGCTTTCAAGGCACCATTTTCAACTGGTGCGATGCTATGTTGGCTAATGTAAAAGGCCAACTGACTAGGGCCAAGAACGGACAACTGCAGACCTTTGGATATGGTACTTTAGTTGTTAGCTTTGGTCTAAAGAGGGTCCCAATGTTGGTCCCACAGCACCTCACTGTTGGAGCTGGACTTCCTCGAGAGCCCAAACTGATGCGATGGGTTGCAGTTATGGCCCGTCATCCTAATGAGGGGACAGGGGTCGTTCGATTCAAACCTGAGTATTTCCAATGGTTGGAAAACTAGGTTTTTGCTATTCAGGACTTTCCTTATGTTGGGGTAGATTTTCACGGTGACCCAGACATGGCTCTTCCACCAGGAGCGCAATGGGATGACTCAAGTAAAATAATTTTCAACATTTTTCCCAATTTAATTTTTTTTTTTGTTTTTATCTCGTCCAAAAATTGATAGTAAAAGTTTCAAATGCAGATGCAGGTCCACGACGACCAGCCGCTCTCCAGCCTTACGAGAGGAAATAACCAGCTACAGTGGCACCAGCCCCACAAGACGAATCAGCAGAGACCTTGGCTGAATTGGAGAGCCATCTAGAGCGCTTGACAGGAGACATTCCGGAGACTAGCATAGATGACATTCCTCATCGACTTTAGCACTATGTGATTGGGGTCCCAGGACCTTTTAGGAGGTTCCTTTGTAAGGTGGCCCGTGCAGTGGTTTCTTATCGAGATTATCACTAGTGATAGGATGATCGCCTATTGTAGACACATATGACATTTTTACTTTTTATACTTATCATTTTTGTCGATCATAAGGTGTTTTTCAACCTATCGAGGATGATGTATATTTTGACACACTCCTATATTATACTATATCACTATTATCGGCTTATCTTGTTAAACATGTTATGGAATGTTTTTAAATTTACTTGTATGACTATTGCAAATGTCTACTACATTCAAGAAGCAATTGCATCTGCTAATGTATATAAATATCTTGGAATATGCTGATATTCAATATAGTCAAATTCACGTTCCAAGAGATCCACTCTCAAAAAAAATCTCAATAACACTGGATTTCTAATGGCATATACTCTATTAAGCTGTAATACAACGAGTTCAGAATCTAATCTCACTATCAAACTTCGAATCCCAAATGAAATAGATTCAGATAATAACTCAATCACTGCACTATACTCTGCAATGTTGTTCATTGTTTGACCGAGGCTTACCCCATGCATAGATAC
>APFE030710815.1:0-10900 GCA_000404065.3 Pinus taeda | reverse complement strand
TTTACTAAAACCTTAGAGGTTTAGGAGAAAGTATTTTTATTTATCTAAACCTTTTCATAAACCCCTTTTGTAGAAAGTTCCAATGACAAGCTGGAGAAATTGAGTTATTCACAACATTCTAATCAATAAATTTTAGAGAAAATATCATGGGTTTCAAGCTTCTAATATCAAGGATATTGAGCTTTAAATAAGCCAATGTATCCAATATCTATGGCAAAAGCAACAACTATCCACTAAAAGACTAATTTTTATTGGTAAATGGAAGACTAATCATGAGAAACATGAGAAATTGCATCAAGGACCAAGTTCTCTTAGTGGCATTTTCATCCCATGGTTCCTTGAGGCAAGGGGGACACATCCCTATGTTAAATTAATTGAATTCTTTGAAAGTCACTTCCACTGGCTTGTGGTCTCTTGCAACTTTAAAGGAAATGCCATCTTCTCCCACCTCATACACAACAAGGCTAAGTAGGAATGTGTAGACAAATGGCTAAATTCTCTAGTTATTTTCCCAACCTTTGGGTTATGGTTTATGCATTTCCCATTTCAAAGAATGGTCCCTTGAAACTAATCTATTTTTTGGGATGATGGTGTTTGCACTAAGGAGAATGTGATATCTCTCTCTCTTTTAACATAAACAAAGTGATTAAATTAAAGAAAAATTGAAAGTTCCTCTAAAACTCCTCAAGGACACTAAATCGTTTCGTTGATGAAATCTTGTTTTATTATATAGAAAATGCTAAATTAGTTTTGCATGGGCACCTAACACATCATGTTTTGGTTTATGTAGTCCTAAAATCTAAGGCAATAACATGGGTGCCTAGTAAGCATGAATTTAGTTTGAACCCCCAACTTGTTAGTTCAAAGTCAAAGTTAAACCCATAATTCCCATAGGACCATTACATCTGCATTATGTTATTTTATGTGGGGTTTGGATCCTCATGATTCTTTGTTCAAGGGAAATTTCATGCCTTGGCACTATTTCCCTTTCATCTTTGTGATTTATGTTTTTTTCCCATATTTTAATGTGTTTGGAAGATATTATTGTCATAAGGTATATGTTTTCAATTATGCATCATTTGGACGGATGACATTACTATGATAAATGTTTGACATCCAATAATTGCATGAGAAACTAGAACCAATTCCTACCTAATGAGGTAGATCATGTTAGTAATATGGTGCTTTTAATACAAGCACATGGAAGGAGCCCAATTTTAGTAATTCACTTACATATAGAATGGAAAATAAAAGAATGAGAAGAATTATTTGGTAGAAATTCATTAAAATTTTGATTTTATTGCTCCTTTTGAAAGACTATGTATGGTTTTATATTGCTTGTAATTATTGGGAGTCCATTCTACAGGTTAACATACCATTTATTCTCCTATAGTTTATTAATATGCATCCAAATGCTTGTCAAATCATTATGAACCAAGAGAGCAAGATTTCATGGAATTTCTTGATACTACTAGTAATTGAAAAGATTTAGCCTCCAATTAGGCATCTTTAAGAATCTGATCAACCATGATCAAGAATTATAAAGGAACCTTTTTCTTTGTATTTTTTTTACATGAAAAAAACATAGCCTAACACAAAAAAATAGGTGCAGTCTTGTCTACGTAGGTCAATGAAAAGTGAAATTTCCATAAACATTAAAGATTATTTACTCCAACGCTCCTACTACAAGTTGAAAATCCAAAAAGTTGAAGATATATAGTCATCCCATCCACGTAGAAAGGAGGTTGACCAAGTTCCTATTACTTTTTTTTAGTTTGTATCCATCCTTCAAGCATCTATAGTATATATTCACAATGCACAACATTCATTAATAGCATTTAGTTCATAAGCACAGTGAGTGATTTTTGTTAAAGATTTGTTTCATTAAAACCTAAAAAATGAATGAATAGGCATTGGGAGCCTCTATTATCTCCACCTGAGTTGCATTCTATTTACTATTCACAATGTTCTCTTAAATTCTCCCAACAAAAAGAGGTGGCTCCTACCCTACAAGAGATATGTGTTGTCTCAAAAACTGGAAATGAAGCTTCTCAATTATTTGTCATATGTGAGTATTGTCCCTTTCAACATATCATAGAATATTTATATCAGTCTAATGATGGTGGACTTACCATACCCACTCTTTCCAATTAGTGCGATGATACCCCCTGCATTAATTCTAACACCAAAATTGCTCAAAATCATGGTATTTGAATGAGTTGGATAAGAAAATTCCACACTATACAAGGCTAAAGAGCCTTGGAATAGTTGGGTGTGGAGCATGATTGTCTTCTTTATTCATAGGTATTGTTTTAGCCGCATTTGGATCCCAGTCTCCAATTGGGGGGTGTGGGGAGGGGCTTGTCCCCTCAATAGTGTTGCTAGGAAAGATGGTAGAAATTTTTTGGAGCCCCCCCCTGGAGGGAATTCAAGGGCAATGCCCCCAAAATAAAATTGAGAGTAAAATTACCTTGTAAAATATTGTAATTTCATAGTCAATCTGGGTCATTCATTAGGTGGAAGATATGACGGTAGAAGTTATATTAATTTATGGTTTGTTTCCCTAGAAGTAAACCCTCGATTTATATGAGGAAATTATATTGTGGTTGTCTATTATTCTGTGTGAGAAAAAAAAAGGGAGATTGTGTGAGAGCGAGGAGGAAGATACAATACATTTGTTGTGGGTTGTATTTCTTTTGTATGTTGGATAATATAAAAGGAAGGACTTGTTGTTTCTCTGTGGACGTAGCCAAATTGGGTGACCTAAGTATATTTGTGTCTCTTGTTTTTTTTTGTGTTTTGTGTTTCCACAACATTTTATGTGTTCCATTGCTCTATTATTTAATTTCTAACTTGACATTATCAGGGTTAACCTCGTCATGGCCCTCTAGATCTATAACGTTATTTATATCTAAAATTTTGAACATAGATGTGACAACATTAAACCCTTTGACTACATCCAAATTTATACTTCCAACATCTACTATCATATGACCCTATCTTCATTCAATAAAAATTCACAAAAATTGATAAATCTTTGGGCTATAAGCCTCCATTTGTACCAAAACTCAAAAGGCCAATAGGATATTTAAAAAAATTAGAAGTTCCCAAGGCCAATCTTGTGTATTATGACTGTTGATTGTAACTTATTTTCACTTCTGAATTTAAAATATGTATGTAGTTTAATTCAAGAGAATTCAAATAAAATCTTTAGGTCCCAACTATCTCAAAATGGGATGCATTTGCATATCAACAAATGACAATGTTTGTATTTATATGAATCTCAATGGTTCTTTCAAAGCTAATATCATAGACCATATAGGGTTTTTTTACAGTTAATGGTTTTATTTTTGTGTTGAGCATTTGTTTTATGACTATTTGTCTCATTTCTTTGTATTGAGGTCTAGTTTTAAGATTGTGTATATACACATATTTGACCTACAATGTGATTACATTAACTCAAATGATTTGTTCATTCATAATTGGGAAAATAATCAGACATTGTTTTTTTTTTTTGTAATAAAATGTCAAGCATCTTTGTTTAAAGGTGAAATGTCTCATTATTAATTTGGATTGAAATATGCTCAACAATGTGGTATAACCTTTATCTTAGTTTTGTAGGATAGAAATGCAACTTCGTGGAGTGTGATGTCTAAGTTGGAACATAATTTTCATTTTGTAGGTTTTAAAGTTTATTACATCCATATTGTAGGAGGATTGTCATGGTTTTGGGCATTAGATTAAAATTCTCATTCGATGTTTACTTTGATTAATTGGGAGCACATTACTAGAAGGATATGTTGTTTAAGTTGAGATCGTGATATGTTGTTTTTATTAGGAGGATTTGAATCAAGGTATTGTAATGGTTTCATATTATGCTTCATCACTAGAACAAGCACAAGTATGGGGGAAATTGTGTACCTAAAATATTCCAATAGGCATGAAATCATCAACAACAAGAATTTGAGGGATGAAGCAAGCAATGTTTGTTGGTGAAATTGAGGGTGAAGAAGTTGGTGATGTTAGCATAGATGTTCTACATTTGTTAAGTCTGTAGATTATAATGCATTCTAGTTGATACATTAATTAGGGTTTTCAAATCTATCCCTCTTTAAGTAGTCTTCATAGCTTGTAAATCCCTTCAAGTTCATTGTTGCTTAAAGGAAATGCATGATCATATAGTGCTTGCATTTATCTACAGTGCTAGGTATGTCAAATTGTTGACCTCCCTATATTGGCACTACTTGTTTTCTTTATAGACATATAAAACAATTATAAATATGTCCTATTCTCAAGGCTATGATGACACTGCAACCTCCAAATATGTCAATTTCTATCTTTAAATAGTGTCATCCATATTGTTTCTTAGGGTCAAATTTTAAGTTTTACTTACAAATCTGAGAATACACCCTACTTATTATGTCTTCATAGAATTTAGGGACTTCAATTAATACCCACAATAAAATTCAGGAACATGTTGTTCTGAGAAGCATTATGAATGCTTCAAAGATACAACCTTTTGCATGATATCTCTCCTTGTACAAGCTCAATTTTTTTGTATCACTGTACATTTTTCATATTTTTATATATATATTATGATGTTATACTTATGTAAGTTTCTTTCTTTGTATCATTTTTGGCATTTTATAGGAGCTACACAATCACACCTACATTGTATCCATACATGTACTCATTAGTCCCATTGACCTACTCTTGTGATCTCTTGTGGTAATTTTTTCAACATTTTATAAGATTATCTTATATTATCTTATCTCCCACTCTACACATTACTTCACAAGCTCAAATTCCTTCTTGTCTCCCTTCTATGTTTCCAAAGTAGTTTGACAAACCAATCTACCAAATAAAGACCCTACATAGACAACCAACTTTTGTCCCAAATAGATGTTGTGGGTAACACACATGACAATTGTTTGGTCTATTTAATTAATCAGTATTGTATGAAATATTGGACCTATGAATGGAATGTATGGATTTGTATTCACTAACTAAATTATATGCTCATATATTTCCCTTTGTGAGTATATGATCTAGCACCAACTACTCTGCACTCTTCAACAACATTAGTCTACTAAGCACTCAAAACTTCTTCTCAAAGTCCATGTAAATTATATCTCTGTCTAGCTTCAATTAAATGGAAATCTGAAACATCTATTGATTTCCATTGAATAACAATAAAAATAATTGCAAAAGCATAATTGTTACAGGACTATTTAGAGTATCTTGGCATATGTTATATTCCTTATATACTAAAAGCAAAGATTGTAGCTGATTGGTGAAGTATTTTTGGCATGAAATAAGAGACAATAGTTTCATTCCTACCCTTGCATTTCATCTAAATCATTTAAGCACATATTTTCTACCTTTTTAAGCATTAGAATTTTCAAATATATCTTGTGGAGGGACCCACATTATAGTAGAAGGTTCATGTTCAAATATCTTTGGTCCTTTTTCTAGACATTTTCTGAAACTATCTAGGGTGTTCTTTTGTAGTAGAAGATTCAAGTTCAAATCTCTTTGGTCTTTTTTCTAGACATTTTCTGAAACTATCTATGGTTGTCCCTTCTCTTGAAACAAGAAATATTTTATTTTTAAACATTTTTTCTTTCCAGAAAGGAAAATATTTCTCTTCAAAATAAAAATGCTTCTGGTAGAAGAAAAAATACTATGTAGAGAAAACAAGAAGAAACCTTGTTTATTCATTACTGAAAACCATTGTTATTCTCAATGAGCAATTGGTCTAACTTCACAATGAAGCTACCTCTCCACATGATCTTTATGCCTTTTAGGAAACTACCATTATTTCCTTACAAAAATTATTACCATATGGTTACGATATTTTTAGGATTCCATCTCTATTTCAGTTTCCCTTTGAACATAAAGTCTCTATTAGATGTTATTTCCATTTCATGCAATTCCAACCCTTCCTTTGTTCATAGTACTATTTAATGAGCCTTTTCTAACCACCTTTGATTCCACAAATTCTAGATGTTTAAAATCATTTTCCCCTAGAGAATCCAACTATGTTATTCCTCGTAGAGATGGTTATTAAATACTTCATGCATGCCATTAGTTCATTGAAAGGATTCCTACTGCCTGTTGGCGCATATGCCTAGGGGGAATTCTCAACACATCATTTTCAAAAATTTCACTTGAACTAGTACTCATTTTACTTAGATGGTTATATCCCCAATTATTCATATTAGTTAAATATTGCAACATCTTCCCTTTGATGACTTTTCCTAAAATAATCACTTCCAATTTTACACTATGATTAGGATATCCCTTGCCTACTATCTAACCAACACTTGTGCAACCATTTTAACTGTATTCTAATGTATTTATATCATTTCTATATATCTGAGAATTTTCATATACATTGGGAAAAGGATTTAAGGTTTGTGAACTATTGTCTCGATAATAGATTGAATTGTCTCCAACATGTCTGTTTTGGGATAAGAGTCCAAAATAACAATGTTAAAATTATAGTGTTTTCTCATAACTTTGTAGTGCTTGCTCATAACTTTCTACATTGTACTTCTGATTAATTGCATTAGGATTCCTAGGACATTTAATGATGTGAAAGGCTTCTTTCTATATCATCTTCCAATTATAGCATGAATTATTTTTTGGATATTGATATTGGAATGACATAACTGCATATTTTCCTACCTCATTTCTTATTTTATATGTTTGATCCTCATGATTACAAAATTGATCCATTTCTAAATGTGTGATATTTTCATTTTAATTCTCATCATGCCCTTCGTTGACATTTATTAAAATATTATTCTATTCAAATCCTTGTTCATTACTTTTACACTGGCAGCTTTTCTCTTTGGACATAAGATGGAATATTCTGTTAGATTCAAACTTAGATTTACCTTGGTCCTTGAATTCATTAAAATTTTTCCTCTTATTGGAATTAATATAGTTGGAAGATACCCTATAATATAAAGAAACTTGTTCAATATCCTAACATAATAAATTCATAAGTCTAAGGAAAAATAATCAACATGGTATAATTTTTTGGTTTTTAATTATAATTTTATCATATTTGTTGTTACAAGTTGTTGAGTGGAATATCCACATTGGCTTATGGAACATGAAGTGATTATCACTTTCTCCCCAACTATAGCCAACTCATCAAGAAATTGTGTGATATTGGTGAGATAACTAGGCATTGTATCTGATTTGGTCATCTTGGTGTTCCTAAGTTTTTCTCTCAACACCATCTTCTTGTTGGCATTATTGCCTTGGTATAAATTCATTAAAGCCATTGATATTTCCATTGTTCTATTCTTTTCAGACAAGTGAGGAATTGCATGTTCCTTCACTACATCCAAGATAACCCTTGTAGTTTTCACATCCTTTTGATTATGGATGGCCAAATCTGTAACATATATAGGTGGGGTGATTTTGGTGTTAATAAATTCCCATATGACATTCTCCATGATAATTAGTGAAACGCTGACCTTATAGTGAATGAAGTCATAACCACCCTCCAACTTGTCCTCAAACCTCAAACCTTGAATTAATTTCCATTGTCTCCAAATTAGAAAATTGACTGAAATGTTATGTGTCACACCAATGATTGGTGTAGTCTCCCTCTCTCCTTCTAAGGGTTTAAATCTGATAATAATGTTGTTTGTATTAAACTATTGTTTAAGTGGCTATCTCACTATATCTCCTTTGCAATAACCCTTGGTTGTTTGTTGACGATTATTTGACTATATCCCTGGCACCTAGCTCTTATAGCCCATAACTTCTCACATTTGCTACCTATAAACCTTATTTTCTTCCAGTGATGTTCACCGGTCAACTCTTATCCTCTATATGATCTCGATCTAGTTGACCCTCACCTAGTTGCATCTTTGACTGTTATCTCTCATAACCTTCTATAATCAGTTTTTTTTTTTTGGCAATGGTGTTGTGTGCTTCTCGACCATATTCACTTTGACCTATGTACTCAACTATCAATTTTTTCACTATGCATAGGTCTCGTAGTTATCGCTTTTTCATTATGCTATATTCACCCCTGATCGCCTTCATGCCTTATGTGGCCCTATCTAGAGGCCATGATCCACATATTCACTATTGACTTTCTATGATCACTTTGTATGGCCCATGAAAATCATTGTCTCTTGATTTTCATACCCTGATGGATACAAATATTTCTCATCACTATGGATCGATTCTATTGTTGGAAACCTTTTTCAGCCCATTGTTGTTGTGACAACTAGGCCTTATCTATTCCCAATCTATTTTATCGTACTTGAGCTCTATACATTTTTTCCCTATTACACTACCTTCATGTCAATCCATCTACTTATGTGTGAGCTCCTTCATACCCCTACATCTTCAACCTATCAGTAGCTTGGTTAGCATGTCCGTTCTATCTACTTTGGAATGTTGCAAGGTTGGTTGGTGAGGGCTTCCCTATTTCCAATATGGCTAGTAACCCACTTAGCTTGCATGTCACTTTTTCTATTTTTATTTTTAATTGGACCTTTAAAAGTTAGATGTTAACAACTTTTATTTAGCCAATTTTTTCAAAAAAATTCCTTACCCATCATACGTCATACAACCTACAAGTAGTTCACCTCATATGATCACAACGAAATGTAGTCCCGAAATACCTACACAAACCTAGCTTCATTCATGATTCAAAGATTAGTTCTCAGAGTTATTCACGTTAATAACATGTTAAAATTTTGTTAACCCTATCATCTAGCACTTTATTAACCTAATGGATTATATCTACTAAATAAATGCACAATTAGGTTCTTAACACAATTAATGGAAGAAAATTTAGACCAATCTCAATCGCAAGTGATAAAAAACACATTCTTCCCATCAATATTTCTTCATTAATAACTGAGAGCCTCCATGGGTTGTTGTTCTGGGATAATGTCCCTACTAAAGAAAATAAAATTAAAACATACAACCTACCCTTGATCTCCTTAGATGATATGGATTTCCTATGTTACACCCGTGTACCTTCCTTGGACCTAACACAATTAAGTATCACACTCCTCACTTGAGAAAATCCCTCTCTAAATGGCTAGTGTCATTATATGGTGTGTATCTCTCTTCTCCTTCGCCTTTCTTTTATAACCTTACACTGAATTTAATTTCCCTGATTTTTGCTAGCATGGGATATCCTTCCTATTTGCCTAATTATCATCCTAATAAGCTAGCGAGAAGGAAAAGTTAATCTAGGGGATCCATGCGAATTTACTCAATTTTGTTATTATTAAATAAAAAGGGTAAATAATAAATAATAAGAGGAGCAAAAGGTATTTTATTTTAAAGATGGGTAAAAAATCACATTGGAGGGAAAATTGAGTTCTTTAATAAAATAACATTAAAATAATATCTAGAAGCTTGGAGAAGTCTCAATGAATGATTATAAAAGGAGAAGGAAGCTTAATGATTGATCACTCTATTCCATCATATCATTTTCTATTAGTGAGGAGCTCAAGTGAGTTTTCTTTTGACAAGTTTAGGTGAGACGCTCACTCTAGATTTGGTGGATTCCTTACCACCCTAGTTAGACATCTTCCATGCTCGATGGACATCATTGCCACCCTAGCATATCTCTTTCTCATTGACATTTCTTGAAGTTCTAACAAAATTTGTTTGTTGGAGATAGTTGCATTGTGATTTAGTGTTTGGTAGGGTATTTTGTGCATATCAAGGTGCCAAGAATAATTGTTCTTGGAAAGGCCAAATACAAGATTGGAGGGTCATTTCCTTGTGACTAAATTTCCAAAGGATAGATTATTCAAAGAAAGGCCAAATTTCCCATGAGAATAAGAATTTGAATGCTTAAGAGGGACAAGTCAATTAAGAGGGCCGATAATTAATTAATATGCTTTCCTAAAGCTTAAGAGGGACGAGTCAATCAATAGCCAACATAATTAATTATGTGATTTCCTAGGTTAGACATAGGCTAAGTTACTATAATACCTCACTCACACTTGAGCAAGTGTCCTAAGGATACTTCAGGTGACTTTTGTATGCCTAAACACTTAGGCTTGTGCGTAAGCACTTGTTCAAGCTACAAACATCAACACTCATTGATTATGTTATAATTATACCTAAAGTGTCATATAAACTCTGTCATCATTTTTAATGTTTATAATTTTATATATCAATCAATATATAATACAATGGAGAATGTATTGGTATATGCATATTTCTTCTTTCCTTGAAATATAAATTGCCTTGCTCTCCAATTTGTATGTAATGCCCAATGGACAATTAACTCCTTAGGAGCCCCATTCAACAAATAGACACAAAGAGTGGTTACGTCCAAAGTGGGATTTAACTTGGGTGGAGAGGAAATAATTCCTCCTCTCAACCACTTTCACTGGACCCAATCAACATATTAGCAAGAATATTTAGATATATTTAAAACATTATCCACTAAGTCATCTAACATTTAATGGTGTATTTACACCATATATGATTGGATGCACAAAGTTGCAATGCCCAACAATGTATATGCCAACGTATACACCATTAAATATTACCATTCTCAATGGTTATTAATCATCATGGAGAATTTAGGGGCATAATTTTTCCCGTCTATGAAATTTTAAGGTTCCAAATTTTAAGGGGATGAATTTTTTTGTTTGATAGGTTATGTGAATCTTGAGATGACTTGCACACCTAACCTCTAGCTTGAGTAACTAAGACTGAGGGACATCTAAGCTGTCAAAATCACCTAGGGATCACACCCGACCCAAACGACACCAACCCTTAGCATCACTAGATTTTTTCCCATGGATTTTCAAACCAATTATCTTCACTTCACATAGTGCCTTACCAGAACACCCTGTCTCCATATGCTCTACACCCCCTAGACTTAGGGGGT
>APFE030710812.1:258304-293747 GCA_000404065.3 Pinus taeda | reverse complement strand
GATAAGTCAATCATAAACAACCCCCCTAAAACAACAAAAGCTCTAAGAAAGTTACTTAAGTACATATAGTACACCCTCGCTTCATCAGCTTACGAGCCCCGGGTTGACAATTAATACTAGCAATTTAGATAACAATAAATTGACTAAACACTCCCATAACAAGGATAGAAACCTTTGATTCCTCTATCTCAGGGCCATACCATTCTAAAATCTAGCAACATACTCCCAGGAGTAAGCATCCAATTTAGGAAAAATAGGGGAAAGCTAGTAGCCAGAACTTTAGGCCGGAGGGAAAAGGGGAAATCGAAGGGGGACATCAAAAACCTGAGATAGGAGAGCACTTATTGATTTATCAATATCTAGATTCAAGTAGTGCAGTGAAACAGTCAACCTTGAATTCGTCTGAGCCATCAAATCCCCTTGAAAGACAATCACAAGAGTAGTTTGAAGAATTTCTATTACAACAAAGATTAGAAGGGCTAGCAATGGGGGACAACGAGGAAAACAATGCTAAAACAATGCTATTGTCACCACCTTGGAGTTCCCAAGTAGGGATATTAGAGTTGAGGCTCCCATGAAAAATATTCCATTATCATCCTTACTATTCTATCAAGGGATGAATGTGGAAGACACAGACACCTTCTTATTTGAATTTGATTCCTTATGCAGTAGTTATGACTATGTCTCATATGCTAAGAAACTAAAATTATTTCCTACTACTTTAAAAGGAGCAGCCTTGAGACGGTTCATGGGGTTAGGCTCTACCTCAATTCGAACATGGAGCAATATGAAGGAGACATTCTTATCAAAGTACCAAGACTATTGTAGAACAAGGGACTTAAGAGACGAAGTATTCAGAATGACATAGAAGGAGGATGAGAGAATAGAGGACTATGTAGAGTGGTTCCACTATAATTTGTAGAGGTCTAAACATAATGATTAAGACCATGAGATCTTGAAGACCATATTTATAAGAGGAATTAGGGACGAATGACTTGATACACTAAACCTACTAGGAAAAGGGGACATATATCAGGAACCATCTGCTGAAATTGTAAAGCTCTATCTAAGACGCTCTAGAGGATCATCTAAGGGAAGAAGCACAATCCGAGATGCCTCCGCCCGAATCTAAAACTTTGTAGGTAGAGGAGTAACCAAAGCATAGATCGGGAATTTATGCAAAAATTTCAAGACCAACATCCTCACTATTCTATCTACCCAGTTAACAATAGCACAGATCAAGAAAACACAAGCGAAAGTTGATACACCTTTGGTTGTGTTCCGCACAAATTTCTAGAAGAAACATCCCTTGAGGAAGTGTGAAATGAACAACATCATCTTGTGCAATATTTGTGAGACATTTGATAGGTTAATGTCCAGAGCTTCATAGACTGAAAGTAGTACTTAGAGAATCAAGTGACGAAGTGCAGTCCTCTTATTTCATTGCACCTACGAGACCATGGCAGCCATGACCTCCAGGTATGTCCCAAGATTTCACTTTTTTCAATTCATAGAAAAATGCATATAATACTCAACACTATCCGTGGAAATATTCTTCTGCTCCTCTAACATAGTTTCCTTTGCCTTGGAACCAATGGTCCCCCTCTACCTCTCTCCAATATCCTCCATCTCAACCAAACTCTTAGAGCTAGAAATGGAGGGGGAATGCCCAGAATACAACTCCACTTGGATTACCAATGCAAAAACAACTACAATTTCCTCATTTCCAAAACTTCTTCTCCTACACTGCTCGTGTGACCCAAACTACATGTGCAACCTAACCCTAACCCGAACAATAAAGCAGCCCAGGGCATAGAGGCTCTGACTACCTTCCAAACTTAACTTATTACCCCCATTGGACTTAATGAAATTCAATTGTGGTTTGGTAAGGTAATTAAACTAAATGACTTCCTTATCATTACCGAGGAGAAATGTGAACCTTTGCGAGGAGCTACAATAGATCTTGAGGCCTGTTACACTTGTAATAGCCGATGCCGAGAAAATTTTTATGTCTATAACAACCAACTCGGGAAGGAATGTTACTCATGTAACAACCAACTCAGGTAAGGATGATACACCTGTAGCAGCTGACTCAACTGTTATAACTCAGAATCCTTCGTATCCTTAGAGATTAACTGAGCTTGGAATGACCTCACAGCCCGAATCCGATTTTCTTAGGGAGTTGCAAAATTTGGATGCACACATTCCTCTGTTGCAAGCTCTTAAAGAAGTACCTATTTATGCTAAAAGAGTACAAGATTTGTGTATTAAGAAACCTGGAAGGAAGCCTAAGGACCCTACTACTATACGCGTGATGGGGAAATTATCAGAATTAATGTCTGCTCAGCCTCTTCTAACCAAGTATAACGATCTGGGAAATCCTACGGTTACTATCTACACTAATGACCAGCCCATAACTAACACATTAATCAATCTTGGGGCTACCATTAATGTGATGACTAAGGACCTCTTTACCAACCTAGGGCTACATGGTCTTAGACATACTCCTATTGTATTTGAATTAGAAGACAGGTCCCGTGTCAAACCTGAGGGGGTGTTAGAGGACATAGTAATCACAATAGCCTCCTGGAGGTATCCGACTGAATTTCTTAACTTACAACTGAAATCCAACTTGGGGGAATATCCTTTGATCTTAGGAAGACCTTGGTTGGACGCTAGAGATGCATTTATAGGATGTAGATCTAGATCTATGGTGATCTCCGATGGCCAAGCAACAAAGAACCTTAGTCTTTACCCCCCAAAACCAAATGTGTATTCATATAACCCCTGGTCAGATGAGTTTGAGCCCAAATCAGATATTTCCCTACCGCTCCTCACACTAGGGAAAGCTTAGTGTTTAAAGGATGAGATAGAAGATTATATCATTAATGGTTTTATTAGTAACTCGCTTTATGTTGCTTCCATTGAAAATTCAAAGGAGGATGGGGAGGTAGAAGATATATATTTTGAAAAAATGAGAACCACTCTGAACACTGACAGTAGTCCAATTGAAATAGAACCAGGAAAATTTCTAAACATTAACCCCAACTTGACTGCTGAGAAAAACCAACTATTGTTACAACCGTTACAAAAATACAAAAGGGAATTTGCATGGGACCATACGTATATGAAAGGGATTCATCCCAACCTATGCACTCACTACATTTATTTGAAATATGACTAAAAACCAATTAGACATCCGCAACGCCGCATGAACCTCACACTGAAGGAGGTAGTGAAGGAAGAATTACAAAAAATCGTGACACCTAACTTTATTTATCCGAAATTTGACAGTCAGTGGGTGTCTTCGCTTGTCATTGCTCCTAAGAAGAATGGCAAGTGGAGAGTCTATGTGGATTATAGAAAACTCAATAAGGCCACTCAAAAGGACCATTTTCCTTTACCGTTCATAGATCAGGTCCTTGACACCCTTTATGAAAAATGTTTTTTCCATTTCTAAATGGGTTTAGTGGCTACAACTAGCTATAGATTGCCCCAAATGATCAAGATAAAACAACCTTTACTTGCCCTTGGGGAACTTTCACACACATAGTACTCCCTTTTGGACTCTATAATGCGCCAACAACTTTTCAAAGGGAAATATTGGGAATTTTTTTTTGATTTGTTGAATGACTACCTTGAAATATTCATGGATGATCTTATAGCTTATGGTGATTATTTGGAAATATCATTAGCTAGTTTAGAAAAAGAATTAGAACGTTGTGTATAGACTAATGTTGCTTTGAGCACTGAAAAATGTTAGATGATGATGACGGAAGGGATCATGCTAGGACACTAGATTTCTGCTAACGGGATCAAGGTAGACCCTGCTAAAATAGAGGTAATTATGAAAATTCCAACTCCCAAGCCACAAAAAGAGGTAAGTAGTTTCTTGGGGCATGCAGGGTATTACAGAAGTTTTATAGAAAATTTTTCAAAAATTGCATCACCATTATTTTCTTTTCTCATGAAAGATGTCAACATTTTGTGGACAGGAAAGTGTGAGTAGGACATTTTGAAGCTGAAATGTTTTGTATCAGCAGCCCTGGTTTTACGTGGACCTAATTGGGAAATGTCATTTCACATAGCTAAATATGCATCTGATATTGTTGTAGGTGTTGTTTTGGGCCAATTGGAGGACAAGAAACCTTATGCTATTTATTACATAACTAAGAATTTGACTCCGGCGAAGCTCAATTACATAGTGACTAATAAGGAATTATTATCAATAGTGCACGCCTCCAATAAATGTCAACATTATATCACCAGATATCAAGTATTTATACAAAATAACCACTCTCTCATTCATTTTTTAATGAATAAGCCAATTACCAATGGTAGAATTACACGATGGTTATTGATGTTACAGGAATTTGATATCACAATTGTTGATAAACCTGGAAAAGATAATGTAGTAGCTAATTTCCTTTCTAGGTTAACCATTGATGACAATTGCTTTCCTACTAAGGATTCTT
Organism: Pinus taeda; assembly: GCA_000404065.3. Classification (NCBI taxonomy): domain Eukaryota; kingdom Viridiplantae; phylum Streptophyta; class Pinopsida; order Pinales; family Pinaceae; genus Pinus; species Pinus taeda. The sequence continues at coordinate 289,272 of APFE030710812.1, read as the reverse complement.
TCCCTGATAAATACCTCTTTGCTATTTCTACTTACTCACCCTAGTATGCAGATATAGGTAATTATCTTGTTGCAGGGAAGTTTCCACAATGTTTGTCCTCTAAGGAGAAGAGAAGGATGATACAACAAAGTGCTACCTATACTTAGATAGATGGGAATCTCTCTCACACTGGGCTAGACTTCTAGATCAGGCGTTATGTTAGGGAAGATGAGATATTTGACATCCTTAAGGCTTGTCATGAGGAAACTTGTGGAGGGCACTTCACAGACAACCGACCAGGATACAAAGTCATTTTGATAGGGCATTATTGGCCAATAATATTTCAGGATGCTAGGATGTTCGTGAAAGGATTTGATAGCTGACAAAGAATGGGTCAACCACTGTAATCAGATGAGATTTTGTTACAACCTCAAATCATCTTAGAACCTTTTGAGAAATGGGCCTTGGATTTTGTGGGACAAATTAATCCTTCATCTAGACATATATCTTATACCTTGGTTTGTGTTGACCATGTCACAAAATGGGTTGAGGCAAAACCACTAACTAGAGCCATAGAGTAGGTTGTTTCAAACTTCCTCTTTGAAGACATCTTCGTACGTTTTGGTATACCTAGGGAGATAGTCAAAGGTGGAGGGCCCCAATTTACATCCCATGTGATCCAGAAGTTGGTTGAAAAATACAAAATCCATCATAGAATCACAACATCTTATCATCCACAAGAGAATGAAAAAGTGGAAAGCACTAGTAAAGTCATTGAGGGGATTCTTACCAAGACCGTGGCTATTCACCGAAGGAATTTGGCCAATAATCCTCCAGAAGTGTTTTGGGAATATAGCACTACATGGACGAATACCATGAGATTCTCACCATATGAACTTGTGTATGGTAAAAATCCCTTATCCCCTATTGAGTTCAAAATCAAGACATTGAGAACAACATTGCAAGTAAATTTGGATCTGGCTACTACACAAAAGTAGAGATTGAACCAGCTAAATGAATTGGAGGAGAAACGACTAGTTGTTATCTAGCAAACATATATTATCTAGCAGTAGAGAGCTAAGTGGCATGACACGTTCATCAAGAAGAAGAAGTTCCAAGAAGGAGATTGGGCTCAATTATATGATTCAAGATTCAAGGACTTCAAGGGTAAGCTCTGCACCAGATGGCTAGGCCCCTTGAGGTAGATGTAGTCTCTGACAATGGGACCGTAAATTTGATTACCATTGATAGTGCAAGGACACCATTGCTTGCAAATGGGCACCGTCTTCGGTTATATCATAAATCTGCTTCAAGGGATTCATTTGTCAACATCATCACGAATTTGGATCTTTAGATTACAGGATTAGGGGAGAACCCCCTATGCTACTAAAATTCTAATTTTTTAATAAGTGTAACAACTGAAAACCAACCGCTATTGATGGCTATTACACCTCCCTCAAAAACAAAAACACATAATAAAAAAATTTTGTTGTGAAATCCTTTTCTGGGCATAGAAAAATAATTTTTGTAGCAGCTGAAAACCACTCTATGGCGACAGTTACACACCCTGTAACAACATTTGTTATTTCAAGAATATTCTACAATAATGTTGTTACATGACTTTTTTCCTTTGTTTTTATCTTTTGTGAAAATCAATAATACATAACTATCGTCTTGGTTGTTACATTTGTAACAACTGACGACTTCTAGAAATAATCTAAGTATATTATTTATTGTGACACAACATGCATCATCGTGGTTTGAAAATAAGTTGCCTTGACCACCAGAATTAAATTTTCACGCCTTGCCACCAATATCTTCTTCCCACATCACACCAAGTACGCCATACAAAGGTAATATCATTATCCACTTTTATTAAGTAATTATGGCAATCTAACATGATATCCCTTTTGATGGCTGAGGTCAGTTGTCACATTTAAGAGGGGGGGAGAATTACATAGCGACATGAAATTTGTATGACCTATGAGTATTTAAAATTCACAACCAAAGCATGATGATCTGGTAATCATTATCACTTAATGATCAATCATGCCAAAAAACGGAATTGTACCTCCGACTAGACATCCCATAACCTAGCATTAATAAGGAAACATTACTATGTAGTACTAATCATGATTGCAAATCCTAATTTGAAATTCTCGCGTGAGTCACCCAACCATTTACCCCCTGGTGGAGCATTGCATCCCCATTCAGAGTGCTCCGAGAAGTGGAGAAGAATAGTTGCACGCATGTGACTAGTGTGCCAACTACTCTGAAACTTCTAAATGGGGTAAAAGAGAGGAGAACAACATTGAATTTTTGTAGTGATGGGTGAGGCATCAATTTGGCATGAACTAGGGTCAACAGAAGCTTTGGAAAATTGCCCTGAAGCATGTCAAATTTTTAAAGACGCAGGCTGGTTTGAGTTTTTCCAGAGGCTGGAAGGATCAAACAAGGAAATTGGTATGGAGTTAGCGAAGAATTTAGAGAGGAATGAAATGGAGGTTAGGGGATTAAAGTTGGAGGTTACATAAGCGGTAATTTCCCGAGTGATGACATTACCAGTAGAAGGAAAAAGGTGTTTTAACAGGAAATTTAATGACCCCTCCTTAAAGGAGGCTTTTCTCCAAGGGGAGTAGGAGTTGGTTAAGAAAGGAAAGGGGATTGATAGGATGTCACTTCCCCAGCCATGGGACAATGTTGCACTTTTCCTCATCAAGTATATTACCTGTGAGGGAAGGGAAACAATCGTATTCAATTACCACTTTCTGTTACTAAACCACCTTTGGCATCAATGGCTAATAAATCTACCCTACGTTTTGCTAGAAAACATCAAGCACATGCACGCTACCATAAATATAGTTGTGCTTCGAGAGATATGTGTCATAAACCATGGCCTCATCAAGCTAATTGTGTTCGATGCCCTAAGACATGATGGCAGGAGCTAGGAGGATTTAATGAGAAAGAAGGCTAGAACTACCCACTAGAAACAAACTGGGATGTCTGAGGAAGCTCCAACAGAAACTAAGGAGCAGCCCCGGCCGTCGAAAGTAAGGGTTAGAAAGGGGCCAGTTGACAAAACAATTGGTGATAGGTGGCCAAAACAGAGAATAAGGGTTAGTGGGAACCCAGAGTCCACATCCATGTCTAAGAATAACAAGGAGGAAGAAGAGTAGAAGGATGAAGAGCAAGCTTAGCCGGAGGAACCTTCCTCACCAGGTAAGAATGAGACTCAATCCTTGCTGCTCAAAATTGAAAATTTATAAAAAGAGAATGCAAAGCTAAGGAAGTAGTTAGTATAGGAGAAGGTAGAGGTAAGGACCTCGAGGTTAGACACGTCGGTTAAGGCTGTAGATAGGGTCGAGAAGGGAAATGTTCTAAGTGTTGTGTGCACGGCCTATGCTAAGAAGCTACTGGAAGTGAGGTATAGAGTCTGTGCAATGGAAAACATCTTGAGGGAAACACAAACTGAATCCTAGGAAGCTGACACAAAAAACTTGTTGAAGACACTGCCATTAGACAAGAACCAACAGCTGAGACGAGTAGTCCACAAAATGTAATTTGCTAGCTGATACACAGGAACCCTTGGCTGACACTGCTATTATACAAGAACCAACAGTAGAGATAGAAGCCAACCAAGGGAAAGAAAGAATAAGTTGGTATCCATGAACCTATGGTTGACACTATTGTTACACAATAACCAACAGTGGAAACATAAGCTTACCAAAGGGAAAATGATACACAAAACCCGTGGATGACATTGTTGTTACACAAGAACCAACAACGAAAGCAGAAGCTAATCAGAGAGAGAAAGAAGCTGTTACACAAAAATCCATTTATGACATTGCTGTTACACAAGAACCAATAGCCGAAATGCAGCATTTTCACCCTTGGGAGGCTACTACACTGTAGATTGTTAGTGCATGTTGGAGAACAGTGAGTCTTGATAAAGGATGGTGTTTTGAAAGAATGTTGTTGATACCAGAGTTCCATAAATGGAAGTAGCAGGCACTCTCTCTACAAGAGGGAATGATCTCGTTCAAGGAACACAAAAGGACGATGGATTCACTCAAGGAGAAATGGTTAAAGGAAGAGTGTGGGAGAGAATGGGAAGCGTGAAGACATAAGGAAGCCATGAAGAAAAAGGATGAACAACTGTAGCTGTTACAGAGGTAGGTTATGGATCTCACAAATGACAAGACAAAGCATTGTGAGCTTGTCTTGAACTTACTAGGATGTAGGCGACCTTCCCCATCATATCTAGTGTTCCTATGGGAACATTATTATTTATTTTTTTAGTATTAGGGGGTTTACGTGGTGCACTATATTAGATATCATTTTGGGATTCAACTACATTAAGTAAGTCATTCACATATGACCATTTCCATGAGAGGTAGTCGTAACTGACTAATTTCTCATTATTTTTTAATATTTTACTTAGCACTCATTGCATCAAGTGATGCTCACAGGGGTGAAGAAGTGGGATTGAGACTAGAGAAATTAATCACATAGCGTCGTCAATCATCACTTCCACGGCTTGCACCCAATAACCAGGACTTCCAGGGAGGTCACCCATCCCAGATCACCTCTAGATCAAGAGTGCTTAACCGTGGGGTTTTCCCCACAATCAAGCTCACTTAGCTTGCTACCCCATTTGCAAAACCTTAGCAAGTATTGTGCTCCATGAGCCATTCAAGTAGAGATCCCTTCACTATTTTTCAATTTAAGTATTAGGGGGTTTACGCAGTGCATTATATTAGATATCATTTTGGGATTCAACTGCATAAAGTAAGTCATTCACATATGACTATTTCCATGAGAGCTAGTCATAATTGACTAATTTCTCATGATTTTTGAATAGTTCACTTAGCCCTCATTGCATCGAGTGATGCGCATAAAGGTGAAGAAGTGGGATTGAAACTAGTGAAATTACTCACATAGCATCAATGATCACTTCCAAGGCTTGCACCTAGTAACCAGGACTTCCCAGGAGGTAACCCATCGCAGATTACCTTTGGCTCAAGCACACTTAACTGTGGAGGTTTCCCCACAATCAAGCTCACTTAGCTTGCTACCCCATTTGAAAAACCTTAGCCAGTATTGTGCCCCATGAACCATTCAAGTAGAGATCCCTTCACTATTTTTGAACTTAAGTATTAGGGGTTTTACGCAGTGCATTATATTAGATTTCATTTTGGGATTCAAATGTGTTAAGTAAGTCATTCACATATGACCATTTCCATGAGAGGTTATTATTCCACACAACATCTGTCGGGGGTTATGAACTTTTTATTTAGAAGCAACATATCCAAGTGGTTGTGATCTTAACCAATGTATCTGAGAAGCATTTTTATTTAGAAATAGGTTATAAGTACTTCTATTTTATGATCAACATGAGAATCATGAGATTCTCATGACTGATCTATTCCTAATTTCGGGTATGTAATAATTATAAAAGGAACTCAATTTCTTATGTATAGGGACGTCATATAGAAGAGCACTATTACTATGATCTTGTAACTTTTAATTAATTTTAATATTGAAGTCAATATGGTGATGTTGTCACTACTCCTCATCTGATCCTTTAACTAATCTCGTGTTTATTCCTGTGGCCCTGTTAGGGAGGAAGGGCCCTCCTCTTTAGCAGGGACTACATGGTACAAGTAGTTGTATATTATTGTTTCTTTTATCATTGTATGGTTTTCTGATGTTGTTGTATAAATTGTAAAATACATCTACTTCAATTCTAGATTATATTATGCTTTTACACTGGTTTGAATAGACATAATGATAGTGACCAGCTGGTGTAGTCATTAGTTTTTTGTGTGGCGCGCCCTTTCTCTGGTAATTGTGAAGTGTGATTACGGTTATGTCGAGTGTTTTAATTTCTTCATGAAATATTTAATTTTTGCAATTGATTCGACGACATCCTTTATTGTCTCCTTTTATTCTTTTCGTTCTTGGTTGTAGTGTATCAGCATAGATAGTGTGAACTCCATTGAAACAGCCAAGCCTACCTTGGGTTGACATTTAATGGTTGCAGTCTTGGTCAATTACGATTGATTAAAATAACACTACAACATCTACATATTATTCTCCTTTAGGTGATTATAGACCAATTGAAAGTATTTTGGTACATAAGCTAAGTCATGCCACCTATCATCACTTATGTAGAAGTGTTACTCTTTTAATATAAGCCTATTGTCTCTACTACTATATATTCCATGCCTATATGAGATATGGACCATTATGTTGACTTTCTTTAAGTGATAATATTGGCTTTGAACATCATTTTCTGGTTGGAGGATGTAGCTCTTTACAAAATCAACCACGAAAATTATAATACGAGTGCGAAACATATCTCTATACAACTGAAAATGTTCATATTTGCACTGAGCCACATGGACATGTTTCACATATTACTAGGTACTTTCAAAGAATTCCATTATGAAGTCACATACTCATACCTAGCTAAACAACAATAAAGACATATATAACTACATTGTTATGAATAGAAATTGCTACAGTGTTAAACTCCTAGCATCCAAGTAAAATTTGAAAGAAAAAATATTATTCAAGTACTTATTAATAACTTGAGAAGTAACAAAATGTATATTTTTTCATTAATTCCATCCTTGAGCATTAGATGTGAAATATCTAAATTTTTACAAGTTAGCCTCATTCTTTTTCAATTCATATTCATCTCTTATGTGGATACACTTTCTCAGTAATATCATTCCACCACCGTTGGGGCTTGTCTCATCTAAGCATTGATAAAATGTGCAACCATATAGTGTTGTACATAGAATGTTATGCGTAAATTCTCTATGTGATGTTAGCAACAATATACTTAAGCATACGTACATAAATGTTTCATGCAATATACAAAATATATATAGATATGTGTCATAATAGAAAGAGCATTTAATACGGTATTTCCACAAACATGTGTTATCAATTGTGTTTATTCTAACATACCAAGACTTGCATTTTTTGAATGATCATTGACCCAAGTTAAATATAGAACGTGCTTTCCTAAATTACTCATATAATTTCTTTTTTCTATCTCAAGAAAGTGTTTAATGTGGAATTTACAATTCCTACAACCCCTTCTTATTTTTATTACATATTTCTTATTATAATAAGGTCTAGCAATCTTATGCCAAAAACATTTCATGAGTCCATTAATTACTCCAATTAACTTCATATTATAATGATGTATCCTACTAGTGAAGTGCCAAAAATTTAGCTTTCCACCTATGTCGATGTCATCTCGTTAAAAATGAATAATTTCAAAGTGTTTTAACATTGTGTTTAATGGGATAAAATGTATGTTTTATCAAATTATTTTTTCTTGTGATCTTGTTAATGATTAGTCATGTCATAAGACATGACAAGTAGCATTATTGCCTAGGTATTAAGTTGCCTTACCATGTTTTTCAAAATATCACAATATTTGTAAGATATTGCTAGTATGAAATGACAAATTAGTGGCTAGGTGACTAAGAAAGTTAGTCACCACAACTTTTCCAAGTGAAATACTACAAAAAAAAGAGCAATATTAAGTGACCCAGCTAAAAACAACTAACATAAATCACTAATTTATTCGTGGGTTAAAATGTATGACTAGTTAATAAGCAATACTACTAAAAACGACTAACATGAATGACTAATTTAGTCTAGGAAAAAAATTACGACTACCTAACAAGTACTACAATAATATGAAACAATTGTGTATGTTAGTCATTTTAATTGTGTCAAGAAATTTAAACTTACAAGTGATAGAGGATTGAAAGGTTATTAAAGCTTGGCTTAAAGGTTATCATGTCTTAAACACTTATTCATCCTCACATGGTGTATAGGTAATCCAACTTTGCAATATTTATCTCTACTAATTTGTAATTTTAAAAATATATTTTTTAGTAAAAAAATCATTTTTATATCTAATTTTTAAAAATCTATTCATTGAATCTAATTGGATCTACTTCCAATTTGAAATTAATTTGAAGATCAATTTTAACTCTTAAGGCTATAATACCAAATAAAAACTAATTTAATTTCATAGTAACCAGCCTAGATCCACGTTAACCCCAAATCTATCAAGCATCGAGAGGGATCCAATCTCTTGAGGTGCAAGCTTATTTTTTTAGTGAAAAACTTGAGGAAATGTTTGCCCCTAAAGATATTAGATCCCTCTTGGCACTTGATATATCTAGAGTTAAGATAGACTTAGATTGGTTATATAATACTATATAATATACGTATTTTTATTTGTGTCTCTTTTTTATTCCCTCTCTCTATCTCACCCCCCAAACATACACACACTCTCTCTCTCTCTCTTCCCATTCTCTCCCTCTCTATCTCTCTCATTCTCTTTATTGTCTCCTACTCTCCTCTCTCCCTCAATCTCTCTCCATGGATACCTTGTGACCCTCTCTCTATCATCACCTTTCTCCCTCTATGTTTTTCTTGTTGCCTCCCTCTCCTTCCCCCTTAAATTCCCTTTCTCTCTCCTCATCTCTCTCTTCCTTGCTCTCTCTCCCTTATCTCCCAGCTCCCCCCCTCTCTCCCCCCAATCATTCTCCCTCTCTCTCTCCCTCTCATTTAGTTTCCAACTCTATCACTATCTCCCTTCCCCTCTCCTTATCCCTCTCCCCTCCATCTCTCTCCCTTCCCCTTCCCTCCCTATCTCTTGCCCCTCATCTTCTCTCTCTTCCATCCTATCCTCTTACTCCATCTCCCCCTTCTCACTCTCTATCTCTCTATATCCACCTCAACCTTTCTATCTTTGTTATTTCCTCCTCCTCTCTCCCCCTCTGACTCCATCTCTCTCTTTGTGTCTCTCCCTTTATCCCTCTTTCTCTTCTTTCCTCACTCTCCCTCTCTCCCACCTCACTCTCTCCCCACCCCATCTCTCTCTCTCTCTCTCTCTCTCTCTCTCTCTCTCTCTCTCTCTCGCTGGCCCCCAACTCTTTCACTATCTCCCTCCCTCTGTCCCCATCCCCCCAAACCCCAACTCTCTCTTAAATTTGGTCACATTGTATTGTGTTTGAGAAATTATCTAAATTAAAAAAACTTAATTGGTTGTAAAATATTAAACCTATATTTTGGATCAATCATGTCAAAGAAAATGAAATAATGAAAAACACAAAAAAAAACATACACTATATTTAATTTATTATTGTTATTCACTTTGCTTGCACTAATTCCTTGGATCCTTAGCTAAGATGGATATATGTTGGTTCTTTATATATATTTAGCTAAGGTTGATCTAAAATTTTCCCTTTTAGATTCAATTAAAAAAATGTTATAAAACTAAATTAAAATAAAATATTTTTACTATGGAATAAGTTATGGCTTTTTGGCATGTGGTATTGATAAGACGTGGTATTGGTCAATGTTATTGTAACAAATCCTATTTACAAGTTAATATACATGGTAGAGTGAGGGTTAATATCTGTGGTTAACAATCTTGTCATATTGTTATGAAATATTTTGATTGTAAAAAAAGTTATGATTTTTTGTAATAAATCTTATTCACAAGCTCATAATATCAATGGCAAAGTGGAAGTGAATATCCATGGTTAATAATCCTGCCATACTATTATAAAATATTTTGATTGTGAAATAATTTATGTTTTTTTGGCATGTGGTATTGATAGTCCATGGTATTGTAACAGAGCCTATTTTTTACAAGTTGATAATATCTACGGTAATGTAGGGGTGAATATCTGTGATTAAGAATCTTTTCATATTGTTATAAAATATTCTGGTTGTGAAATAAGTTATGGTTTTTGGGCTTGTGATATTGATAAGCCATGATATTGGCCCATGGTATTGTAACAAAGCCTATTCACAAGTTAATAACAAAATCAAAATATAGAAATTGATATTTTTTTTATTAATTTAATTTTTTCTTATTAATTGATCCAATATTTAAATGTTTACACTCACCCCCAATATCACTTTTAAATTCTTCTCTTCTTTTTAATTTAGGCCTCTAAACACAAAAATAAAAATTTCCTATTAAAAATAAATCATTTTAATCCAATTACATTTATATCTTTTATTTTTTCTATTATAAATAATTATTTTATTTTTTCCATTATAAATATTTCTTTTCTTTTTCATTTCAAGTTTAGAATTGTGTTTAGATAAAATATTCAAAAACTACAATATCACATTTTAGCACACTGCATTTTTCTCTATCTTTTAGATATCTGCGTGGAAATGCTAGAATAAATGTTTCTTTTCTTTTTCATTTCAAGTTTAGAGTTGGGATCAAATAAAATGTTCACAAGTTATGACTATCTTGATCTCGTTAGGAAGTATCTTGACAAGGTTGAAATGTTCACAAATTTTTGGAGCTACAAACAACTTTCCGACAATGGGGTAATTGGTGAAAGGTAGCTAAAGTCCAAACTATGTGGATATCTGGAGATAGATCTGCAAGGGTGGGATAAGGGCAGTCTGGATCAGAATTCGTGAACTCCTTTCTTGGAGGTTTCCTCCCGAAGCTGGATCTCTCGTTTAAAACCCTAAATCCATCACCCTTCTACAATTTTCTTGTTTTAGTAGGCTTGAACAACTTATGTGTGGAGAGATGGGTCTCAGTTAGCGTGAATATTCTCATTTTGATAAATCACACTTTTTTAGTTGTAGATCTATGGTTAACTCTATGCCTTTATAAACATTTATCGACTAAACCAGACGCAGTGGGCACTCAACTTGATTTGAATGGCAGTGGATTAAATGGGTGAAAATATGTGGAGTTCTCGTAACGTCTTTGGTTAAGATTTCAGGATCTTGTACATATGTCAATTGTATAACTTTTTGTTTGGGTAATTTTTTACATTCAAAACTTTCAAATATGTAGAAGTTACTTTACACGTAGCTTAGATGAGAAAAAAGTTGTCTTAATATAACAAGTAAACTTCATAATTGTATAACTTCAGTCTCAGTAATTGTTTACATTTAAAATTGTCAAATATGTAGAAGTTGGATTACATATAGCTTCTATGAGAAAATGTTTGTATTAATATAACATGTAAATTTCATATTATTTACAGCTGATGCATATTGTATCTTATTGCACATATTTTTATTTTATAGCTTCAGTCTAGGTAATTTTTTACATTTAAAATTGTCAAATATGTAGAAGTTGCATTACATATAGCTGAGACGAGAAAATGTTTGTCTTAATATAACATGTAAATTTCATATTAATTACAACTGATGCATAGTGTATCTTACTGTGCATATGTTAATAGTATAACTTTGGTCTGGTTAATTCTTTATATTAAAAATTGTCAAATATGTAGAAGTTACACCACACATAGCTTAGATGAGAAAACCTTTATGTTAATATAGCATGTAAACTTCATATTACTTACAGTTGATGCATATTGTATCTTATTGTGCATATGTTAATCGTATAACTTCAATGTGGGTAAATTTTTACATTTAAAATTTTCAAATATGTAGAAGTTACTTTACATGTAGCTTAGATCCGCACACAAATAAAATATCAGAAATATGGCAGGGGAATGATTAAGCATTTTCACACTAGTTTAAAATTTCCCCTTGGTTGGTGAATAGAACCAATTCAAAACTATTGCTATTTTTGGTGGAGTATCAAGTTATTAACCCAAGATAAAAAAAAGTTATTTTGTTAAATGATTGAAAAAAGATATTTCGAATGTTATATAGAAGTTATATGCTACGTAGCTATATCTACCTAACATAACCATAATATTCCAAATCCATTTTTTTACACTTTTCAACATTTTAAAGGCCCGTCTAGTTTAGTGTCATTATGCAATTAAATAGTCGATATTGTTTAAGACGTCTCCTATTTGCAACATTTTGAATTCTTAAGTGGGATCTTGAGTAGGTAGTTTTAACTAGATGGTGTTTTATAATTTAGGAAACATACATTAGGAGAAATCTTGAATTACATGCTTGTTTCCACTATGTATCTAATATTTACAACTTTTTCTAGGTGAATAACCCAACATCCCATGTTGAACATGAAGCAAGTACCTAAAGAATTGGGTAATATTAGTTATTCTATTTCCAAAGGTGGATAGATCTAGAGAAGGCAATGACAACTATCATAAATGGCTTTTGTCTGGTTGTATTTAATGAGATCTCACTAGAATTTTCTAATGAAGTAAATCAGTTGATGAGTGTGAAGGTTGAAGGTTGTGTTCAATCAGTGTTACAAGGTCTCTCTATAACATTATCTATCTACATGATTCTATTACCATGATATGGTGTCTCAATAACACTATTGTCCAATGTCAGGTGGTACATGTATATAGCGTTCTCATGTCCTACAGGTAAATTGTAGATGTAGATATATTTCTCATATCCTGCAGGAAAATCATATCATTTAGCTTTCTCGCATTTTATGGGTAAATCATATCAATATATTTTCTACGAAATATGAGAATTTGTTCAAAGTTTGTCTCAGATAAGGAAATACATATGTTGTTTCCATTATGATATTGGTATGACACAAGTGTTGTCCTTGATAGAAACTCTATCAGATGAAAGATCATAGTATAGCAGGTAAACAACAAGAATGAATGAAGAAAAGGTATATGCAAGTTCACTACATACCAAGTCATGTATACATGAAAGCTCTCTATATACAAAGGCATGTATAACGTACACACACACTTTCATACAAGGAAAGGCATGTACATGTTGGAAAACTAAGTTTTGGTCTGTGGTCTTTGGACCATGGTATTTTGGTATTGGTCCATGGTATTTGATCTAAGGTATTGACCCTAGGTATTGGGTCCAAGGTATCAGTCCTATGTGGTTTTGGACCATGGTATTGAGAGAGGCCTAAACCTATATAAGGAGAGGAAGATCATTAGGCCATAGTGAAAGTATCCAAGTGATGAGTATCTGATGAAGTGTGAGATCTAGTATGCAGGTTATGGGTATGTGATGCTTTGCTAAGGATGCACCTATGTGGTGAATGAAGGTTGATGGACTAGGATCATGAAGCCTAAAATGCATAATCAGTATATGGAATGATCATGAATAGTTCAGATTTGAATATTGACGCATGTCTTATCCTTTTTATCTAATGATCTGGGTATATCTGAAGTAGAAAATTGCAACAAAGGTATAAGTAATTATTTTCAGATTTGTATGCTGGTTCCCTTTGGTGAAAGGGTGTATACACACTGGTTCGACACAACCAAGTAGTGTATACATTATGAGATTTGATATTTGAGGTTGCCATTGGTTCTAGTGGTTACTACAGAGTTCTGGGTTCTGCTCTATGTTCTGGTGACTGTGTTTTGATGACAATGTAGATATAGTTGATGGTTGTATTGTAGTGGTGATTGATTTTGTATTGATGGATCCAGTCTGAAAATTTATCAAACGTGGTCCCTGGAAAAAAAGAGAACGTCATAGCCTTCTGTAGGTCACCGCCTACATACTAGTAAATATATCAGCTAGTACAAGAGCTAGGGGGTTGAAGCTCCCTTCCAGTAGAAGCTGGAGAATGAGAGAAGGTTGTAGCCTTCTACAGGTGGGTGCCTACGTATTGGTATGAGTCTAAGCTAGTACAATATTGTAAACAAGTTTTTCTTATCTTAATGAAAACAACAGTAGGTGGTTTTTGTCCCACATTGGGTTTCCACCTTATATCAGGGTGTTCATGTGTGTTTCTTATGTGTGATGACATGTTCTGTTTTACTACACTTGTTTACTATTTATATGGTTAACGAAGTTCTAATGCACTGATTAATGATCAACAGATAATGGATTAACTGAATCATAAGTTTACTGGATATACACTAGTTTCATTAAACACAGTTGCGTGTACATGTGGGTTCCCTTAACTAAAGTAACGTATATGAATCTGATTATGGAAATGAAAAAGTTAGTGATTTGCTAATACTAATTCACCCCCCCTGCTCTCAGTATTATTTCCAACAATTGGTATCAGAGCGGGTCCTTCAGAGGAAGCTTGATCACTTGAAGGAAGATCCATCATCATGAGTAATCAAGAAGGAGATGCATCCATTAGACCACCAATATTCAATGGGAGAAATTTTGTTTACTAGAAGATAAGAACCACAACCTATCTACAATCGCTTGGAATAGATATTCGGGAAATCGTGGAAGGAGGATATACATTTCCATCTGCAATTCCTATAGATACGACAAGTAGAAAGAAATATGAAATCAATGCCAAAGTTGTTACTATCTTATTGGGAAGTTTGTTAAAATCAAAGTTTGTTAAGGTCATGCAGCTCAAATCAGCCGAAGAAATATGGGACAAAATCATTCTGAGCTACAAAGGAGACTCTCAGGTAAAATGTGTTAAGGTTCAAACTCTCAAAATATAGTATGAAACCCTTAAGATGCATAGTGATGAAAGCATAGCTAGTTACTTCCTATGTATAGATGAGGTTGTCAATTGCATGAAGAATCTAGGTGAAGAAATTAAGGAAGTTGTCTTAGTTGAGAATGTTTTGAGATCCTTGTTTACTAAATTTGAACCCAAAGTGTCTGCCATAGAAGAAAAGCAAGATCTGCAGAATATCACTATGACACAGCTTCCCGGAGTCTTAACTACTTTTGAAATGAGAAAAGGAGGACCATCAGATATGAGAGAAGCCACATTTAAAGTATCAACAAAGGGAAAAGAAAAACTCAATGAATTAGGATACGTTTCAGAAGAAGAATATGAGGTAAATTTTGTCAAGAAGCTTCAACGGGGATCTTGAGGGTTGAAAGGTAAGCTACCTTTCAAATGTTTTTCTTGTGGTAGAGTTGGTCATTACGCTACTAGATGCCCTCATAACAAAGGAAAGATGTTTGAAGAAGGTAATAGAAGTTATTATACTCATGATAATAGTGATAACTTATCCAATAGTGATGAAGATAATCAAGAAATTAAACTTCTCATGGTATACGAAAGTAATGACGTAGAAAAAGAAGAAGTTACTAGATTAAAAGTTCAGCTGGAGATAGTAACCAGAGTAAGGGAGCAGTTGCAGGATGTAGTAAAAGATCAAAGCATCACAAACCAGAGAATTGAATCTAAGATCCTCTCTCTAAACGAAGATCTTGAAGAATCAAAGAAGAAGAATGAAGAATCTCTTGAAGAACAAGAACATGAAGTGCTCGAATTAAGGCAACAAGTGGAAAAAGGAAGAAAAGCCGAAGAAAACATAAAGAAGCAATATCTAGAAAAAGAAGAACAACATCAGGTTGAGATAAATATTTTCAAAGGTAAATTAGAAGAAAAGGATAGACTGTTATGATTTCAAGACAGTACTAAGATTTTGGATGATATTCTTAGTAGTCAAAGGTCCCTTACTATCAAAACTGGTCTTGGTTTTTATGAAACTATTGAAGGTGAATCTAGCTCACAGGGTGAGGTAAGGAACTCTAATGCAAAACCTGAAATGCTCAACAAGGAGATAAGAGCTCAACCCCAGCAACAACCAAGGAAAGAAAATCTTCAAAGAAAATATTTTTCTCCTAACTGTGGAAGTGATATATGGCTATTTACTCTGATGAATGATGTTGAATGTTATGAATGTCATAATCTTGGACATGTTGCAGCTAGATGTAGAAGTAGAATGGTTCAAGACCATCATACAACATGTTCTAGGTACTTTAAGGGATATTGTTTTGCTTGTAATATGTTTGGTCACAAAGCTATTGATTGCAATAAAAGGAATATGAAACATATAAGATGTTATGCATGTAACAAGTTTTGACATAAAGTAAAGGAATGCAGGAGAAAAATTCAAACACCAAAGCGAAAGAAGCATACATCATCTCAATCCCAGGTATTGAAGAAGACACAATTATTGTCAGAAAGATGTGGCATAACTCAGTTAGCAGACATAACAGACCCAAGGGAAGCTGAAAGTGTAAACGTTCAGTATGCCAGTTTGTACACATAGATATTATGAAGAGAAGTCATGTATATACGTGAGTTAAAGGCTGCAGAGTTGTGTATATGGAGCTCTGAAGAAAAAGCAGTAGAACAGACTCAGGAAAAAATGTTTCATATGGTTCAGTCATGGTATATGTTGGTTGGCATAGGTTCACGGGGAGCATATGCTTCAAATAATGCATTGTTGGCATTATGGTAAGAAGTCTTTGATGATGATGCTTATGTGGCTAAATGATACATCTTGCTACTTATTGTTGGCTCGCCAAGAGAATGGTATTTCAGGTTACAGGTCCAGATGCTGGTGATAGATGCTTATGGTGCAAAGCATATATGGTGTATGATAGTTGTTGATGACTACCATGGTCTTGTTTAGATTGTTGATCTTTGTTATAAAAGTCATGAACATCATTTGGTGTAAAGGTCTTGCAAAGACCTAATTTGTACCCCCACTATGCATGGGAAGAATGATGTAATAATTTCTATTTTCAGACATGTATAAACATTTGGTATAACCCCACATGATTGGTGGATTAGTCAAAGTGGTGTATCCCCACTTAGTTGGAACATTGATGTATGTATGAGTCATTGATGATAGGAAGATCATACTCACTTAGTTGAGTTGTAGAGTCATGTTATTCTTTCAAAAAATATATATATTTTTGCAGACTCGACATGTGCTCAGGGGGAGCATGGACGGATTGATACATCTTAACATGTATAAAGGGGGAGCACAATCAGATATTTCAGCATGTACTCAGGGGGAGTATGGATACCAGAATGTATATCAAGGGATAGAATATCTTGGTCCGTCGTTTGCCCTTGATGTCAAAGGGGGAGAGTGACTTGGTGTCGTTGTTTCCAAGAAGTCCAAAGGGGGAGATTGTTGGCATTATGATACAGGTATGACACAAGTGTTGTCCTTGATGGCAACTCTCTCAGATGAAAGATCACAATATAGAAAGTAAACAACAAGAATGAAGAAAGAAAAGGTATATGCAGGCTCACTATATACCAAGTCGCTTATATACACATGCTCACTATATACAAAGGTGCATATAACATACACACACACTTTCACAAAAGGAAATGTGCGTACATGTTAGAAAACTAAGTTTTGGCCCATGTTATTTGGACCATGGTATTTTGGTATTGGTCTATGGTATTTGATCTGAGGTATTGACCCCAGGTATTGGGTCCAAGGTATTAGTCCTATGTGGTTTTGGACCATGGTATTGACAGAGGCCTAAACCTATATAAGGAGAAGAAGATCATTAGGCCATGGTGCAAGTGTGCAAGTGATGAATATCTGACGAAGTGTGAGATCTACTATGTAGGTTATGGGTATGTGCTGCTTTGCTAAGGATGCACCTATGTGGCAAATGAAGGTTGATGGACTGTGATCATGAAGACTAAAATGCATAATCAATATATAGTATGAGCATAAATAGTTCAGACCTGAATACTCACACATGTCTTATCCTTTATATCTCATGATCTGGGTATATGAAGTAGAAAATTGCAGCAAAGGTATAAGTAATTATTTTTAGACCTATACATTGGTTCCCTTTGGTGAAAGGGTGTATACACACTGATTCGACATAGCCAAGTAGCGTATACATTATGAGATTTGATATTTTAGGTTGTTGTTGGCTCTAGTGGTTACTACGAAGTTCTGGGTTCTGCTCTGTGTTCTGGTGACTGTGTTTTGATGACAATGTAGATATAGCAGATGGTTGTATTGTAGTGGTGATTGATTTTGTATTGATGGATCCAGTTTAAAAATTTATGAAACATGGTCCCTGGAAGAAAAGAGAAGGTCGTAGCCTTCTGTAGGCTGGTGCCTACATACTAGTAAATATATCTGCTAGTACAAGAGCTAGGGGGTTGTAGCTCCATTCTAGTAGACATTGGAGAATGAGAGAAGGTTGTAGCCTTCTGGAGGTGGGTGCTTGTGTACTGTTGTGAGTTTGCACTAGTACAAGATTGTAAATAGGTTTTTCTTATCTTAAAGATAATAGTAGTAGGTGATTTTTGTCCCACATTGGGTTTCCAGCTTATATCATGGATTTCATGTGTGTTACTTATGTGTGATGATCTGTTTCGTTTTACTGCACCTATTTATTGTTTATATGGTTAACGAAGTTCTTATGCATTAATTAAAGATCGACATATAATGGATTAACTAAATCATAAATTTATTGAATATACACTAGTTGCATTAAACACAGTTGTGTATACACGAGAGTTCCCATCACTGAAGCAACGTATATGAATTTGATATGGAAATGAAAAAGTTAGTGATTTTCTAATATTGATTCACCCCCCCCTGATTATTATTTCCAACATATGTACTCTTGAATTTATCTATCTTGTAATAAGATCAGGAATGTTGTTTTCATTGCAAAGAATTGGGATCTACCGTGCAAGTTTTCTTTACAACATGAAATTTTCGATTTGTTAGATCCCAACTAGTTAGGGTTGAATTTGTTTTTGTTGTAATGAGATTAAGAATAAAGTTGTCATTTCAATCACTGGAATCTACCATGTAAGATTTCTTCACTACATGAAATTGTGGATTTGCTAAAGCCCAACTTATTAGGATTATGAATAGTCCCCTTTCATGATAATATTTATGATTGCTCTATCCTTTCTCAAAGAATTACATGTTACAGAAAGGTGGAAAATACATAAGATGCAACTGAAGGGTTTCTATTTTAAAGTAAGTGGAGGGAGTATAAAATCATTTTGAGTTGCCTTCAAATATTTTGGAGCGCCCACTAAATTGCTTAATTTTCCTCCTAGTTAATTTCCTTTCTACTATCCCAGTGCTTCTAGAATCCCTTCTCCAAAGTGATACCTTAACTATCTTGGAGGGAAAGTGATTAGTTTATTGGCACCCACATATCAAAATTTTATTATGACCAAGGGATGAGTGTAGAGTCTCCAAAATATCTTCAAAATGTAACCCACCTTCACCTTTATTGCCACCCTTCCACTCACATGTTGCAACTCCATAGCCATATAATATTTCATTAGCCTCCATTTTCATAATTTTATGGGTTCCATTTGTGTTTTCCAAAAGTTAATGATTTCTAGTATTATAAGTGAATTAAATGACAACTTAGAGAAATGAAATATACTTGCTAATACTTAAAAGTGGCTTGACTTTCATGACATGTGTAGGTCATTTGGAAGCTTGCAGGCCACCCTAATGTGGCCTCCAATGGTCAAGTTCAAATTCCCTTCAAGATATGGAAGGACATTTGGATAAAGGTCAAAGAGGATATATGCCTCATCATTACCTATTTTGATTGTAACTCTATGAGATTTTCTAAGGATCTAGGGAGAGAATAATGGACCTCAATTAATGAGGTAGCTTCTTATGTTCTTGTATAAATAGGAGAGCCTTCTCCTTTCAAAGGCATGTGTAAAGTTGGATATACTCAGGTGGAAAGTTAAGATTACTTATGAATGGAATTTAGATTTAGAACCATGCTCATGAGTGATGTTCACCTTGATTGGTAATGTTTGCGCTGGGAGCCTCTCAACTTGCCATCTCTCATGCTTTTGGATTGGCCAGCTATAATGTGTGAGATTTATTGTTTTTCATAGATTAAGATTTATTTCTTTGATAGTTTAAGATTTATTTCTTTCATATCTTTTCCTGTGTGAGAGGTTAAGAGTGATTGTTTTTATTTTCTTTCATATATTTTCTTGTGTGAGAGGTTAAGAGTGATTGTTTTTATTTTCTTTCTACCTAGAGTTTAAGAGCGATTGTTTTTATTTGCTTTCTACCTAGAAATTAAGCGCAATTTTTTTTATTTTGCTTTCATATACTTTCCTGTGTGAGAGGTTAAGAATGATTTTTTTCTTTCATTTCTAAAAGACAGTTGTGCTTTTCAGTTCCTGCAAGACTGAAAGATTAAGATTTCAATTTCATGCACTATACTATAATTTCTTCTAAATTTATTGTTGAATTAGAATAGGTGAAATTCGTTTGTCATTACTTGGTTTTGTAGCTAAATTGATCTGAATTGGAAGTTAATTTCTAGCATATATAGTGCACGCACGGTTCGCAAGTTTTATGAAATCCACGAGTTGAAAATTAAATGATAGGTATTAATTTACCTCAACAATGAGAAAGCTTCATATTATTTGATCTCTTCTACAAGTTAAAATCATGTCAAACAATTTCTTTTCTATTTAATTGATATGACAATCACTCTAGCATTTGTTAGGATTTTGAGACCTGTTCCAATGAAATGTTTTCTGAAAGTTGTGTTCTCAATTAAGGAAATTAAATAAAAGGTGAAATGGATGCAATGGAAGCATTTTTTTGTTTTAGTGCCTAAGAATTCCTTGCTAATGTGAAGGGCTTGGTATTTTCCTGACAAAATATTTGTCGCATTTGAGCATTCCTTTTAATTTCATTTTTTTCATGTTTATACTTATATCTTTCAAGTTGGTGATCTACTATTTGTGTAATAGGAAGTATTAATTATTAATATCTCTAAAAGGTGATATTGATGGATGATTAACTTTAAATGTCCCTATTTGATGCTCTAGTATTACATGGTCATGCAAAGAAATTATTAATCAACATTAGAGGAAGATGATTAATGTGCAGTGTTTCTCGGCTTGTCATATGATTACTACATTTTGGCCCGCAATAATATATTTGAGGCTACTTATTGGTTGTTATTTGTGGAGCTTTCCTTTTGCTCAGAAAAATGTCAAGGATAAATGTCCATTGCATTGGCATTAGAAATCATCAAAGAGGACTTCAGTACCAAAAGAAGTAGAGGACATGGGAGAAATTGGTACAATGAGCGATAACCACTAGAGAAACACTGAGGTAGCATAATTTATTGCGTGTTTAGATTCACTCGAACTTAACTAATCACAAAAAAGTGCATTTTTTTGAATATTTTCATATATACATAAATACTGAAAACACAATTTGAGTCTAATTATTCAGACTGATAAGTATCTAATAGTATTAATTTTATAATTAAATAGTATAATATGATTAATATTATAGGACACAACTATAGCTTCTAACTGTGAGGGGCATCTTCATAATATACATACACTTCTCATTGTATTAGACAATAATCTCCCAAAGTGTGATATCTATCCAATGAAATGTACTACCAGAGGTCATTGTGGCATTGAATAGTTTTATTTTAGTGGACCTTGGTGATATATTTTCTTGGGCCTTAGTGTTATGCTTCCCTATGGTTTTGACATTGCTCACAACTAGCACCTTCATTCAACCAAGTGAGGTATTCATCTTGGAAAGTTGAATCATTTTTTCTCCACAATCCAATATGATGTCATATCAATCTCTGGATCCTAAAAATATAGGTGATAATAAACAAGGAATTGTATCGTGGGAAAAAGCATCTTTGAATTTAAGGAACATGACTATTTCAGGACAGGAAATAAGGAGATTTTTTACGCTCATCTTTTTTTTTCCATTTGTTTTCATAAGCTATCTATTGTTTGATATTCTTAGCATGTAACTTAGTTGGTATGATTGTGCCTAATATTTTTTTGAAGGTTGAATACTAAGTTCCTAAGGTGTTATTTTCTATGGTAACATTTTATTTTCTTTTTTACATAGGTCATATAGCTGCATAGTGACCACTATTGGCCAACTAAAAACTATTGCCCAATTCAAGAAAACTTGTTTGAGTTTCTTACTTTTCTAGGGGAAAAAATGGCATTGAAATTATTGATGTTGAGGTGTATGTCATATAAATCCTTTATAGTCTACTTTAGTTTATATTCCAATGTTCATTGTCTTTGACGTATTATACTTTGCATTGTATCTTATTTCATTTTCAAAAGATGAACTCAATATTGATGGTAAGAAGCAGGAATTGAAGAAAGATAACAACAACACTAGAGTGAAAAATGCAGAAAGAGAGAGAAGTGAACTAGTCTAGTGATGCCTTTAAAGCCAATATGTCACATGAGACACACAGATGCAGATTGATGGTCAAGTCTTTAAAGTTGGTGAATTCACCTGCAATTCCTTAGAAAACTAAGGATAATATTTTGAAGTGATGAAATACTATTTCATCTGTGAATTGTAGTCCAACCAATATTAAGTTGAAAACACGTATTGTAATGCTTGAAATTTCATATAACATAATTTATCTGGTTGAAATTATTTATATTTATATTTGATATTATTTAATATTGTAATAAATATATGTAACTTTGTGTTTTTACATTAGATGAAAATGTGCATTATATGACATTTTTTTAATTTAGTCATAAAATCATAGTAATTAATTTATGTTGACTAATAACAAACACATAAAATCAATATAAAGCTACTAAATTAATAGTTCATATCGATTAATAATGAACACAATTAAAATGAATGTATGACTAAATTAGTTGTTTCTATAATGAATATGAAACTACCAAAAAAATGATAAATGAAAACTACAATTGATAAATTTGTGATTACAAACGACGACTAAATTTTACATATATATGACTATCAATATCTAATTTAGAGAATCTTATAACACGATGAAAAATTAGTCATATTTATTTGGTCATTAATTGGTTTCAAATGATGACTAAAATTTTCATATATATGACTAGTAGTAGCTAATTTACAGTATCTTATAACATGACCAACATTTTTTTCATATTTCTTTGGTCATTAATTTGTTTTCTTGGATGATCATATAGTAATATATTTTGTTGTATATTTGGTCATTAATTGTGACAATTAATGACTAACTAAATGACCAAATTTATTAATAAATATACTGTAGATGATAAAATTGAGACAACCAATTAATGACTAAGTTACAAATGACTAAAAGTTTGTCGCATTATAAGATACTATAAATTAGCTACTACTGGTCACTGATTGAAAAATTGTCATTTATATGAAAATTTTAGTCCTTTTTTTACGAACTAATTAACCATTTTGTACTAGTGATGATTACTTGTTTGTATAGTTTCACCATTTTAATGCCTAGAATTATTCTAACAACAATTAAACTGCTAGATTTTAATAAGGACACAAATAATTGACATTTCACTACCCTTGACTTTGGTTCAAAGTATTATTTGGTAATTTTATATAATTGATAATAAATAGTTTAGTTACACAACTCCTTTAGTCCAAAGTATTCTTTGATAATTTTATATGATTGCTAACTAATAGTTCAATTAGGTACCTTACATTATGGTGATAATAAAGCACTTCATCCACTTGAAGGCATTTTTTAGTTCTACATCATATACTGTATAATCTAGGTAGAGTTGATGGACTTATTTACTAGCTGTCTTAACCTGTCTATTAAGGAGATACATTATTGGAAAGGGATTGTACATTCTTAGCAATAGTTTTTGAAATGTGGCATTGTCAAATAAAGGTTTCAACATAGGAACTTATTTATCAACCACTTATATCTCTAATTTCATCCATACTATAATTAGCTCCAAGAAAATGTATTCATCACTTGATCATCCAGAATGATTTGTTTTGATGGAATATCCATTGGAGGTTCATCTATTGTTATAGAAGTTATATTATCCTTTTCTACGAGTATATGTTTTTCCATATCCATAATGGAGTTTTATCTTGTTTCAATGAGTTTTTCTATGGGTTATTTTTTCCTTGACAACTCTCTTTTATGACTTCAATTGTTCCCCATGTTCCAATGGATTGCAATTACAAGGAAGAAACAATTATTTTCCGATCCCAAACAAAGATATAGTTTGTCATCCAATTACAAAAATTATCCTCCAACTACACAAGAAGAGAAGGAATGTATCCCAATATACAAAAATTGTCTTCCAAATATACAAACAAGAAAAAAATAATCTTCCACTTACATGATAAAAAAATAAAAATAAAAAAAATTGTCTTTCAAACCATGTCTTTTAGTTAGTCAACAAGACAAGAATTGTCTTCAAATTGTTGAAATTTCCTTCTAATTACAAAACAATTTTATTATAATTATGCAAAAATACAAAAAAATGGTTGCCAATAAAAGAAGTGGACAAAAATCTTCTTTCCAATGAAGGAATGGTTGAAGGGCCAATAATCACATTTGGGCTATTTTTTCATGTTTTTTTTCCATGAAATAGTTTCGCTAACATGAAAGTTTTCTAGATGTTGGATGTGTGATCCGGATTTAAATAGGAATGCAAAAAATTACAGATATAACCATAAATATAGAGATGCAGTGCAAATAACACTTCTCGGGGTAAGTTGGTACATCAACTTCTTGGGGTCGTAATTTTGGCATACGATCTCCATTTGACGCATATGGTACCTCGTTAGAAATAGATATCCAATGATTACGAATCCTAACGGTGAATGTTGAGATGAAATTTGTAATCGTCGCTTGTGGTTTTCCGAGAAAACCTTGTTTAGGGCCTCAAAACGGCTCCAAAAGTTCGGGACCCAAAAAAGTTCCAAAAATATTAAACTGTGCTACAATTAAGCAAATTGAAAAACTGAAAGAAACAATGGTGGCTGTCCAAGTGGAATAGGTGGGTGGCCACCAATATCCACGTGGATCATTCCTCCCCCGTTAGGAAGCAATGATCCCCATTGCATTGATTTCCTCCATGAGATGAGGAAAATTTTGTTGAACTTGGTCCCTAGTGAGCCACTTACCCTAGTGAAGGAGATGTCATGCTTTGAAAACTCGATATAGTTGGATCCTTTATTGTCGGGTGTTCTTGATATGTGCATCCATGATCTGATATGTGTGTCCATGATCTGATATATGCGTCCATGACATGATTAGTTGTGTCTTGTTCCATTCAGTCTGGGTTTAACTCTATTGGTGTGAGCTATTATGCAATGTCAGATGTGTCCAACAATGGTGGAAAGTAGTGCCAAAGGCGATCAACATTGAACACTATGTGAAAACCAAGGAATTGCGGAATACTGAGCTCGAAGAAATTGTACCCTACTACCGTGGTGATGATGTATGGCCCATATCAGAGCGGGTGAAGCTTGTGGTGGGGCCTAGTGAGGCACTCCTTTTGCAAATGTAGCCAAACTTTATCGCCCACTTGGAAGTTTTGTGGCACCTGATGTTGATCATGTCATTGCTTGTACTTGGCATTGGCTTTGTCCAGGATGTCATGACTTTTTGGTGGATGTTCTAAATGTCCTCAATGAAGTTGTTTTCCTTGTCGGCTTTGGATTGGACATGAGCCAAATATTCCTGAATAACTGCAAATGGTATGGCCACATCATTGGGACATAGTGGTTGGAATCCTAGGCCAACCTAAAAACGGTTGTGGCCAACTGATCTATGAAGAGCCCGGTTATAGTTGTGTTGGACATACGGGAGGATATCATTCCATGTGTGTGGATGGTATGAGTTATACATGTGTAGAATGTGTGTGATCATCCTACTAACAACCTTTGTTTGGCCATTAGTTTGGGGATGGAAATCTATGGACTTAGTGAGCTTGGTGTCCAACATTGACTATATATTGGACCAAAATGTACTGCGGAACTTGTTATCCCGATCTGAGATGATAGAATGTGGGATCCCAAAATGTACCCACACTTTCTCAAAGAAGAGTTTAGTAGTGGCTTCTGCTGTGATATTCTTCTTGTAGGCCACCATAATGGCCATCTTCGAAAATCGGTTGATGACCACAAAAACACAGTTGTGGCCATGTTTAGTAGAAGTAACGCCTGACATGTAATTCAGGGAGATGGATTTGCAAGGTCGACTATGGGTAGCCAGCAAAGTATAGAGGCCTTGGTTCTTGATGGTTAGTTTGGAAATGGCGTAGGCAGTGTGGGATCTGATGTACTTCACGACATCCTGTAGAAGATTCGGCAAGTAAAAATACTTCTACAGTACTACCACTATTTTGTCTACCCCGAAATGTCCAACAACCCAACTGTAGTGCACTTCCCAAATCATATCGGCACGGTCACTTAAAGGAACACAAATGTGTTGTAGGTGGCATAAAAGTGCATCCTCGATGTTAAAATTTGGCACTTCCTGACCCTCCAAGAGCGTATGGTATGTGTGGCCAAATTCTCGGTCGCTTTTGTAAATAAGTGCCCAACTAGAAGTCTCTTGCCCATAATAGTTTAGCACCGTGGTTAGCGCCATGATCTAGGGTCGAGTGAGGTAGTCTACAACATTATTGGTGTTTCCCATCTTATACTTAATACTCAAATAGAACTGTTGCAGGTATGTGGACCTCTTCGGATGGTAATCATTCTACAATGTTCATAGCATCTCTATGAATTTCAGGGGTCAATGGTCTATGTGGATGACAGTTTCCTTCGCCAAAATGTAATGCTTCCATTGCGGGCAGGCCTACACAATGGAATGCATCTCTTTGTCATAAGTGGGATACTTCTGGAGATTGTTTGAAAGTGTTTCACTATCATATGCCATTGGATCCCATGTTGAGTAAGGACTATCCCAATAGCATAGTCAGAGGCATATGTCTTGATCTCAAATGGTTGTTGCAAGTTTGGTATTATGAGCATTAGTGCAGAGAACAGGTGATGTTTTAACTCTACGAACACCATATGTTGAGATTCATACCAACTGAGTTTTTCTTTCACTCCTCCCTTGGTGACTTGACTCAAGGGCCAAGTGATATGAGAGAACCCCAACACGAACTTGTGGTAAAAATTAGCAAGGCCTAGAAATTTACAAAGCTCTCTCAAAGTGGCTAGGGTTAGCCAATCGCGAATGAATTGGATCTTGGCTAAATCCACGTGCACCCCTCGTTCATTAATAATGTATCCTAGATACTGAACTTTGGTCATCCCAAAAGTTGATTTCTCCAAATTCGCACACAGCTTGTGTTGCCACAATGTTTAAGGAACCTGTCAGATGTGGTGGAGGTGCTCTCCCTAACTTTGGCTAAATATCAGGATGTCATCCAAGTATACCACTACAAATGAGTTGGTCAATGGTCAAAAGTTATCATCCATCAACCTCATCAAGATTGTAGGAGCATTCACAACCCAAAAGGCATAACCAGCCACTCGAAAAGGCCCTCCTTAGCTTTTAAGGCATTCTTCCACACATTAGAGGGTTTGATTGGTACCTAGTGATATCCAGACTTCAAGTTGATCTTGATGAAATATTTTCCACCTTTAGTTGGTCCAAAAGTTCATCAATCTGTGGGATTGGGTACCTATTCCAAATAGTGATCTCTTTCAACACCTGATAGTCAATACAAGGTCTCCAAGACCCATCCTTCCTTTGTACCAACACAATCCGGCTCCCATAGGGCAATGAACTTGGACGAATGTGACCTTTCTGTAGCAACTCTTGAACATGCCTCTTCATTTGATTGTTCTCCAAAATAGAGCACTGATAGATGTGTCTATTGGGCAACAATGCACCTGGGGTCAGATCAATGGAGCGCTTCACCTGAGAGTACAGAGGCACCCCTATAGGGGAGGTGAAGATGTCCTTGTACTCCTCCACCACCTTGTCCATCTATTGTTGTCATGTAAAGGGGCCCTTTCTAGAGGTCATGGCCACCATCCTCTTCTTTCCTTGAGGGCATATCATCAGGAAAATAAATTTCCCAATTTTGGGAATGAGCTTACTACATTGTGTTGCAATATCCAAATAGGCGACAATAGGCAATGCTACCTCCAATATCCTATACAACATATTTCCCAAGGTAACAATAACAACATAAGGCCTTGAATCATACAGAACATATCACTTCCACAAGTATGGTTGGCATAATAATACATCACAAACATCGATAGGAGAAACGTCACATAATACCACATCCCTGAAGGGCTTGATGTTGTATAGAAGGCGACACTACTTATTAAGGTGAAGATCTCATCATTGGTGAAGCCACCTAATGGTGTATGGTTGTGGGTGTGCTCTGGTCTGTAAGCCCAACCGTTTCATGACCATTACTGAAATGAGGTTCTTTTGGCTCCCACTATCGATAATGAACTATAACTGGGAACCCTTTACCCACATCTGGGAGTGGAAGACGTGCTCCTCCTCCTCTAGATCTTCAGGTTCCTCCTTCTCGATCTTCATGGTGGAAATAGTGGCATTGGGCTTAGAATCAATAATATGATTCCCTTTGTCATTCCCCTTTGCAGGTTTTAACTCAGAGTCAGAACCTACATTTGATTTAGAAGCCTTTAGCTTAGCCACCAGTTATGGTTTGGCCCGACATTCACTTGTGTTGTGAGTGGAGCTCTTGTGGAACTCACACCACTTTCCTATGTTCTTCTTTGACTTCACAGTGTTATTCTTTGCTTGTGGCTTTGCGGTTTTTCCTAGGCCACCCTGCCTTGGCTTTGTCCTTTGTTCTACAGTTTGTGGGCACCTTTTCCTTACTTTTGATTCACAAATCCAAAGTCTCTCTTTTCTTATTTAAGATTCTGCTCAATGTTGACAGTGTATCAGTATGTCATACCGACTGAGGAGATGCCTAAGAAATCCATCTCATCCTGGATGTACCTATGTAGGCAATGGCAGTACATGAGTACCAAATGTTTCTTAGAATACATGATACCCAACTTCGTGCGAAGCGTATGAAAAATCATTGGTAAACTCTGACATGTCTTGGTCCCTTCAATGCTGCAGCATGTTCCTCTTTATGTATTTTATCCTCATAGCTCTTGACAGGGTAGTACTGCTACGTGATGGTGTCCTAGAACGAATTCCAAGTGGATGCACTAAAAACATTGAGGGTGCACTTTCATCCTTCTGCTCATAGTAAGTTTCCCACCAGTCCTTGATTTGGGGGGTGTATTTGAGAAGAGAAAATGTAATATTTTCCTAGCTAGAAAAACCATGAATATAAAATATCCTTCTAACAGATTTAACTATTTACCTAAAGCATATAGATGTATTTGGCCCTGAAATATGGGAATTTCAAAGTTTACTTGTACCTTGAAAGGAGTGGTGCTTATAGAGTGGCTGCTAAATGTGGATGTGCTGCCAGTGGGCAACCATTGAAGGATTTCAAAAAATTTATCCTTCATTGCATTCCTTTGTTCTTTGAGAGCCTCCTCAAGCATATTTTGATAGGATCTCTTGCTTCGTCATCTTTTTTTTCTTGCCCCATGGGTAGCCATCAGGGTTTGCAAGGCTGATCTTGCAAGGGTTCAACCAGATCGAGCCCTAACTCCCTATACCTCGACCTCATTGGGGACATGCAAAGAAAAATAGAGAAAGAGCAAACCGCTTTGATACCACTAATCTGGATTTAAACAAGAATGTAAAAATTTACAGATATAACTATAAATACAAAGATGCAACAGAAATAACACTTCATTTCAATAATATCAAATAGTAAAATATGCTT
Source organism: Pinus taeda (assembly GCA_000404065.3). Taxonomy (NCBI): domain Eukaryota; kingdom Viridiplantae; phylum Streptophyta; class Pinopsida; order Pinales; family Pinaceae; genus Pinus; species Pinus taeda. The sequence continues at coordinate 260,015 of APFE030710812.1, read as the reverse complement.
ACAAATAGAATCAAAATAAGACTAGCATGGGTGATGGTAGCTTATCTCTGAGAAGAGATGTGGAGGGTGCATGCCTCTGAACTCTATTACAATGAGGCTTGAAGGCCTATTTATTATTGTGAAACAATGGAAAACCCTAAACATCCAAAAACCTAACCGTAGGAGATGAAATGCCAGAATATGGGTCCTATTGGGGTAAGTTGGTACATCAGCTTCCACGGGTCGTAACTTTGGCATACGATCTCTATTTGATCCACATGGTACCTTGTTAGAAAGTTCTATATGAGGATTACAACTACTGATAGTGAATATCGATTTGAAATTATGTGGTTTTCTCAAAAAAGGTCATTTAGGGCCTCAAAACAGCTCTGCAAGTTTAGGACCCAAAAAACTACCAAAAATAATAAATTGTGCTACAATTAAGGAAACTAAAAGAGTGAAAGAAACAATGGCAGGGGTCCATGTGGAATAGTATGGTGGCCACCAGTATCCACTTGGATTAGTGTGGAGCCTGATTATCTTCTTTATTTAGCAGCATCACTGCATTGGACCCTAGTTTGTAATGGGGCAGCAATGCCACCCATTTTTTCACCACCAAGGGGGTCCAGGGGGAGTTGACAGTGATTTTTATGAGCCCCCTGGTGGGGGTTCTAGGGTAGTGCCCCTGAAGTTAAAAATAAATGTAAATTTTCCTTGTAAAATATTGTAATTTCGTAGTCAATATGAGTAGTTCATTATGCAGATGATCTAGCGGTAGAAGTTATGCTTAATTTAGTGTTTTTTTTCCCTAGAAGGAAAACCCTCACTATATATGAGGGAATTGTATTACAGGTATGTAGAGGTGTATTATGAGAAAGAAAGAGAGAGGCCATTGTGTGAGAGCAAAGGGAAAATTACATTGGATTTGGTGTAGATTGTATCTCTTCATTTTGTTGGGTAATATAAAGAAAGGACTGGTTGTTTCTCCATGGGTGTAGCCCAAATTGGGTGAACCATGTATATCTATGTCTCTCTTGTTTTATGTGTTTTATGTGTTTTATGTGTTTATATTTATGAAATATTTTATGTGTTCCATTGCTTTGTAATATATAATTTTCTAACACTAGAAATGATCCACCCAAATTTAATGGTAAAAAACTAGTTTACTTTAAACATCACCAAATTTTTTAAAGAGATTATATAAAACCATTAAAATATTGAATATTTTTGTAAAATTGTTGCTAAATATTTTACAATTTTCATTTTAGGGACTAACAAGATTCTCTAGGTTTCTAAACTTTAAGATAAGTTTCCATCCTTAAAGTCTTTTCCCTGTTTCCACTTACCAAAAAGTCATATAAAATGGTGTTTGTTTCTTCCCTTCTATTCTTATTGACTGTATCTTTGTTTAAATGTTAGGTGAATGACAATAATGAGTATTGGATGGAAAATTATTAGTGTGAAAATGCAAGAATTCCTAGCAAAATTATGTATGCATTATTAGTTATGCGCATGTTTTCTTAAAACTAACATCCACAATCATAAATTACTTATGGGAATTCCTCCTTTACCATTTCATGTCTGATGGATGTTGGAAGGATTGTGCACATGGTATAGAAAACATGTACACTTTTCTAACATTACTTTCTCCCATATTTACACCTTGCTTAGTCCATCACTCCTCTAACTATATCTATATTTTCCCCTCTTGCGACAACCCCCCCCCCCCCTT